>CAUYTI010014772.1:0-35478 GCA_963575145.1 Galago senegalensis | reverse complement strand
CCCAGCTACTTGGGAGGCGGAGGCAGGAGACTCGCTTGAGCCCAGGAGTTGGAGGTTGCTGTGAGCTGTAATGCCACGGCACTCTACCCAGGGGGACAGCTTGAGGCTCTGTCTCAAAAAAAAAAAAAAAAAAAAAAAAATGACTGATGGACAGGGCGCATATAGAGCATGAATATTCTGGACAAAAGGTGATACACGTCCCAGGTGGGATGGAACAGATGGCATGAGGTTTTATCATGTTACTCAGAATGGTGGATAATTAGAAAGTTATGATAGTTTATTTCTGACATTTTTCATTAAATACCTTATGGAGCACAGTTGATTATGGGTAACAAAACCTGCAGAAAAGGAAACCATGGATAAGGGGAGGGGGGGACTAATGTAATTAGACATAAAAAAGAAAATTATTTAGAGTTAAAATCTCAGTGGAATAGTTGGCAGCATATTACTAAAACTTTAAGTAAAGGCAATGCTTAATTACAAATACAGCACGCAGTATCTCTCAACAAGCCACATTTTCGAGGGGCACCGAGCAAGAATACTCAGGAGAGTCTTCTTTCTCTCAAAATTGAGGCCGATGTTCTCGCATACTAATTAAATCGTGCTTGTTTTATTTTAAAAGTACAGACATACAACTTGCCCTAAGGATACGTTTTATTATCATGTGGAATATGAAATGTTATTCTGCTTCAGGAGATAAAAGCAATTTAATTTGAATCTCTCTGGAAACTAAAACATCAACACAGCTAGTCCTCTGTAACATTCATCACTATTATCTTTTAGCGAACTATTTTGCACTGTCATTAATATAGGTGACATGTTTGTAGACAGAGTCTACTACAAAGGTAACGTTACTGCACGTTACCCCGTATGGCTAGGAAAAAATGCAAATGAGTTTGTGGTAAGTCACTATACTAAGTAGGTTTCTGTGTAAATCACTCATAATTTTATGAAGTGGTCACAGTGAAAAAGGAGTAGGCATTCTATACATTACCAGGTACAGACTATTCAGAATCTCTATTTTATTTAAAAAAAAAAGAAAGTCCTTCTGAAATTTAAAAAATGTATGATCCCCTGAGCTTTCTAGATCCGTTTCACAGTCCATGTAGGATTTACCCAATCATAGCATGTTTCCTAATGGTGTTAATGGGAATTCATTTCTTCTTCTAATTAAACACAGATGTAGATCTAAAATATACGAAAAAGGAGAAAGCTGTATTCCCTTGCCAAACTCGTAATTTCTCTCTCTCTCTCTTTTTTTGCACACTACAGGGTCGTTGACGGTACCCAGGAGCCTAACACAGATGCACATTAATTACGCGCTCTCTAATTACTAGGGTTCCAGTATAACTGTTCAACCATTCATTACACATTCTTCTCAACTTCGCAAAGCCCCAGAGACCTATGTATGAAGAACACCACTTGGCAACATTAATTGAACCCTATTAACTCATAAAAATTATGAAAAGTGCAGCTATTAATAAAAAAAACCTCTTTCATTTAGTCCACTAGACCCAAAATGTACAAATGATCATTTTCTTGTGCTGTATTGGATATCAGGCATGGCAGCTGCTCACAGATTGTTAATTATCAGGAATACATCCACAGGACTAGACTAGAATCCTAGTGGTTAAATTAGCCAGGCTGATTTCCCATTCTGGAAGTTATGCACGGTGGTAGTTAGCTGTACAAGGAAATCTAAATAGCATGCTTAGGCAGGCCGTTAGGTTTAGGGCTGAAAAAAAAAATCAAGGCACAAAGAAAAGTATGAAAACAACTGTATTTAAACTCAGAATACCAAAGCACTGCACTCTAAATTTGCTTCTTTAGGACAGAGAGACAAGGTCTTATCTGTCACTCAGGCTGGCGGGACATAGTTCACTGATCATAGCTCACTGTGACCTTGAAGTCTGGGCTCAAGCAATCTTCCTGCCTCAGCCTTGCTCATAGCTAAGACTTCAGATCTATACATGACATCTAGCTAATTTAAATTTTTTTTTTTTTTTTTTTACTGTGGTGTAGGTATGTTGCTGGAGCTGGTCTCAATCCCCTTACATCAAGCAATCCTCCCACGTAGTCCTCCCAAAATGCTGGAATTGCAGACTTGAGTCACCAGCTGGAACATAATTTTAATATTTTTTTTCACTGGAAATGTTTCTTCAATAAGACATTTTACCTTAGAGACAGCATTTCATTTCAGATACTTTTTTCCCATTTATATTTGGTAACACTTTGGGAGTTCTGTTTCTTTCTCATTGCTGGACATAATCCTAATTCCAACCCCACAGCCGGGTTGAGCAAGACACTGCGATTTCTCTCCTGACAATGCACATCTGAAGAGTTTGATTTTATGAGACACTGGCATATTGTCTTCCAGACTGGCTTTGCCATTTTGAACTCCCAGCACCGAGGAACGAGGCTTCCCGCTGCTGCAGCTCCTCACCGGCCTTTGCTGTCATCGTGCCCTGGATTCTGGCCATTCTCATAGGTGCGTGGTGCTGTCTCGCTGTGGTTCTCTTCAGAATTCCCCAGGGACATGCGACAGCAAACCCCTTTCCTTGTGCTTTCCTGACACCGGCATGCCTTTTTTGATTCAGTGTCTGTAAAGGTCTTCCACCCAATTCTTAATCAAGTTGTTTGGTTTTTCATTGTTGAATTTTTTTTTTTTTTTTTTAGACAGAGTCTCACTATGTCCCCCTCAGTAGAGTGCGATGGTGTCACAGCTCACAGCAACCTCCAACTCTTGGGCTTAGGTGATTCTCTTGCCTCAGCCTCCTAAGTAGCCGGGACTACAGGCGCCCACTACAAGGACAGGCTATTTTTTGGTTGTTTGGAAGGTCCTGGCCTAGTTTGAACCAGCCAGCTCCAGCGTATGTGGCGGCACCCTAGCTGCTGAGCTACAGGCACCGAGCCCTCATTGTTGAATTTTAAGAGTCCCTTGCACATTTTAGATAACAGTCCTGGATCAAATGTATATTTTGCAAATATATCTTCCCAGTCTGTATCTTGCCTTCTCATTCTCTTGACTTTGTCTATCTCAGAGCAAAAGTTTTAAACTTTAATGATGTTCAGCTTGCTAATTCTCTAAGGGAGCGTGTCTTCAGTGACATTGAGTACCTAAGAGTAGCTGGGTTTATTTCTGTCATCTTGTTGAACTCTTATAGTTTTGTACTTTACTTTTAGATCTATGATTTTTTTTTTTTTTAAGAGTCCGAGTTTCGCTTTGTTGCTTCTAGTAGAGTGCTGTGGCTTCATAGCTCACAGCAACCTCAAATTCTTGGGCTCAAGTGATCCTATATTTCAGCCTGCCATGTAGCTGGGACTACAGGCTTCTGTCACAACATCTGGCTAGGGTATTTTTTTTGGGGGGGGGTCTTGCTTTTGCTCAGGCTGTTCTTGAACTTGTGAGCTGAAGCAATCCAGCTGACTCAGCCAGATCTATGATCCATTTTGAGTGAATTTTGTGAAAGGTGTAAGGGACAGTTTTTCCATATGTGACACAATCATGCTCCTTGTTATTTTCCCAGAGGAGCTGAAAACTTACCTGCCCACAGATTCATAGTAGCTTTATTCATAATGGCCCAACCTTGGATGCAACCAGGTTACCCTTCAGTAGGTAATGGCTAAACAAACTGTGGTACATGTAGTTCAACTTAATTCCCTTAATTAAAGTAAGTCCACAGTAAATCAGAAAGAGAAAGTTAAAAATAGAGCACGTGGAAGGAAGACAAGTAATAGTGATTCCAGTCACCCATTTTTTCCACTATAGTTAAATCAAGCCTTAGTAAAATGTATTTACATCTTTCAAGGGGTTTCCAGAATACACTGGCATGCTTTTACAATATTTCTTTTATAAGATGGAAAGTTCATTTTGAGATGGGGGTATGCGCCTAGATAGAAACATGCATTTTAAGATGGGTATGTACTGAATATAACTGAGTTCTTACAAGCAATGTGAAGTATTTTTCTCCTTGGAGAGAATTCTATATTATGTTTTCCATGAAAACGCTTCAATTCCAAAATGAATGGGAATTTTTGCAATTTATATTATCAGTTAGGTTTTAGAGATTTAAGTAAAGTATGAGAAGATGCAGTGAAGAATGACACAAGTTCCTGCTCTTTGCCATCGAGTTCTTCCTGCACTTTTCCCAAGGCAATATGGCTAGAATACTCCTTACTCATATCTCTCTTCAAGACGTTTTACTTTATGCTATTTTTTTCTTCATTTTTGAAAAGTATTTCTAATTTTATTAACATCTTGTGAAGAGGCTCATTTGCATGCAATTAGTTTCTTCACAAAATGATTTCTCTTTCTGAAATTATGTGCTAGCACATTACAGAACAATCAAATTATGAGCCTCTCTCCCAAGGATCAATTCAACACTCAGAAATTATGATGAGTGAGGTTTTCCATCATTAAAACTGCACACAAATTCTTTAGCGCTGTCAAAGTAGCAGCGATGGTTGTTATTTAATATGTTTATGACTATCAGGAGGTAATGGCATTTTATCACAGATAGAATTTTCTAGGAGGTTAATCTTTCTGTGAGTGAAGTCTGTGGCTGATGGCCGAAAAATTCCAAAAGAGCAGTAAGTTACTATTTCTAGGCCTCTGCTTCTGAACAGTAGTCATCTGCCACCTTTCTGATTTTAATATAAGTGCTACATGAGTTCTAATTGAAATCTGATAGGTTTAAAATGAATAGATTTTCACCCTATAGTGCATTGAGTTGTGAAATGAAAAAGTAATGCGAAGGGGACATTATTTTCCCCCAAGGGCTCATAAATTTTGATAGACTACATTCTATAATTGAAAGGGATAATTTATTTTTTTACCTGAAGATAGAGATGAATCAATTAAATATCTTAGAATCTATTCACCTTAATAAAGTTAAATGAAGTTTTAAGAATAAAATATGTTGCAATCAAACAAATAAACATAAAGCAAGATGACACACAAATTATTATAGGTATTATTGCTTTGCAGAAATAACCTTGGGGACAACATATATTCTACTTCAAAAGCCAAGTGGATAAAGCAGATTTTCTTGATTTTATTTAAGCATTTTCTTGACTTTACTGTGTCACTTGGGGTTTTATTAAAATGTAGATTTGGATTATGCCTTTCCAACATGCTTCCCAGATGCTACAGGTCTTCGACCCAATGTCACTTTGTAGCAAGAGTCTGTAGTACACATGTTTGAGCAGAAGTATTTACCGTTATTCAGAAGTATTTACCATGATTTGCAGTGGCTTCATTTCCTGGGATACTTATGGAATCCATCAGGCTTGTTTTCAGTACCTTTTGCTTGCTAGTTAAATAACCTTCATGTGAGTATGTAGCGAGTGAAGCATCAAACTCTTCTGCAGATCTTAACTGAGTCTTATGTCTTGACCCCATGTGAGACCTACTGAGTAGGAATCTGTTAGTGGCATTATCTAATCTGTATCTGTAAAAAATAGCAAGTTTTTTTTAAAACATGTATACCAATGTTTGAGATCCAGAATATAAAAAGATACCTTTCGTATGAGCTAGAATTATGGAGATTTACATGCTTACGGGTGATAAATAAACCTCCCGACCCGCTGACCTCTACATACGTGTATTTATTTCCATCTTTTCATTTATTTTTTATTTCAGATTATTATGAGTGTACAAGCAATTAGGTTACAATGTGTGCATTTGTTAGATAAGGTCCCTGTGGAGTTTGTGTCCTGCCCCAAGGAGGGGTCACATATCCTTACATTGTGCCCATTAGATGGCAGCACACTGATCTTCCTCCCTCATCTCCTCCTCCTCTGGGTAGATGCCTAGTAACAGGATTGCGGGATCAACAGGGAGGTCTAATTTGAATTATCTGAGGGTTCTCCACACTTCTTTCCAAAGAGGCTATATTAGTTTGCAGTCCCACCAACAGCATAAAAGTGTTCCCCGCTCTCCACATCTACTCCAGCACCTGCAGCTTTGGGAATTTGTGATGTGGGCCATTCTCACTGGGGTTAGGTGATATCTCAGGGTGGTTTTTGATTTGCATTTCTCTGATGATTAGGGATGATGGGCATTTTTCATACGTCTATTCGCCATTTATCTTATTCAGAGAAGTTTTTGTTCATGTCTCTTGCCCAGTAATAGATGAGATTGTTTGCTTTTTTGTTATTGATTGACTTGGGTTCTCTGTAGATTGTAGTTATCAAGCCTTTGTCAGATTTGTAACATGCAAATATTTTTCCAATTCTTTTTTTTTTTTTAGAGACAGAATCTCATTTATAGAGTACTGTGGTGTTATAGCTTACAGCAACCTCCAGCTCTTGGGCTTAGGAGATTCTCTTGCCTCAGCCTCCCAAGTAGCTGGGACTATAGGCATGCACCATTACACCCAGCTATTTTTTTGTTGCAGTTTGGCCACAAACTGGGACTACCGTCTGACAAGCTGGGACTATAGGCATATGCCATTACACCCAGCTATTTTTTTGTTGCAGTTTGAACCCGCCACCCTTGGTACATGGGGCTGGTGTCCTACTCTCTGAGCCACAGTTGCTGCCTGTTTTCCCCATTCTTAAGGTTGTCTGTTTGCTTTAATTGTTGTGCCCTTAACCATGCAGAGTTTTTCAGTTTAATTAAGTGTTCCATCTGTTTATTTTTGTTGTTATTACAATTGCCACTAAAGTCGTCTTCATACAATCTTTCGCCAGACCAACATCATCAATAGTTTTCCCTACACTTTCTTCTAGGATTTTTATCATTTCATGTCTTAGATTTAAGATTTATCATTTCATGTCTTAGAGTCCATTTTGATTCAATTTTTGTAAATGATGAATGGTTCCAGTTAATGGCTGGAGTTATAAGTGGTTAACCAGTTCTGTCTACACCATTTATTGAATAGGGATTCTTTTCCTCACTATATGCTTTTGGGGGCATTATCTGATCTTAGATAAATAGTGATAAGAGGTTGATTTCATCTCTAGGTTTTACATTCCATTCCATACGTCCATGTCTCTGTTTTTGCACCAATATCATGCTGTTTTGATCACTATAGACCTGAAATATAGCCTGCAATCCATTAGAGTGAAATTTCCAGCTTTGTTTTTATTATGTTTCAGTCTTTTTCATGGAGTGACCTAATTTCTTTCAAATTGGAAAAAATGGATTTCTTTCTTTTTCTTTCCTTCCTTCCTGATTATTATTATTATTTGAGGCAGAGTCTCACTTTGTCATCCTTGGTAGAGTGCCGTGACGTTATAGTTCATAGCAACCTCTATGTAGTTCATAGAACTCTTGGACTCAAGTGGTTCTCTTGCCTCAGCCTCCTGAGTAGCTGGAACTACAGGCACCTGCTACAACACCCAGCTATTTTTAGAGATGGGGTCTCACTCTGGCTGAGGCTGGTCTCAAACCTATAAGCTCAGGCAATCTACTCACCTTGGCCTCCCAAGTGCTAGATTACAGGCATGATTCTCTACATTCAGCCAAAAAATAAAAAATAAAAATGAATTTCTAAACACAAGCAAAATTATCTCAGTTATGTTATATATCATCCAACCTACCTCACAACCTGAACTTTATCTATTTTGTTTATAACTGATCAAAGTCTTATGCTATTTGAAGCCCCTAACACCATACTGTAGGAGACACCAAGAGCCAGATGACATCCGAGCAAGATAATCTGCAGCTGAGGCATGGACCTCAGGCCATTCGTCCACAGGAGTTCCTTGTGGGAGAAGAGCCCGTGCCCTCAGCACGTAGTCCTTGTTAATTACTCCCCTCACCTGTATCATTCCATTTCAATAAAAGGCTGGTGAGGAGGTTGCTCGGGGCTACCCAGAAAGTAAGGGCTAGCCCTCCTTCCACAAGCTTGTACTTCTAATCTAACTCTCGCCTGGTTCCTTCCTGCGCTAACCAAGACCAGGGCCATAGGAGCCTGACGGGTTGCGACACCATACTTGGGTAGACAGTTCATAGAGTCTTCCACTTCTGATTATTAACCACAAAATGGTTTTAGAAAGTAGTTCTCAACCAGTCTCAAAGTAATCATTTCCAGTGTACCATTGTGACAGGTCTAGTGGTTAACCTCAATGACTTCTAACAGTGTTTCAACTTCACTATTATGTGATTAAAACATCAGGCTATATAGATTGGTTTCAAAATAATACATAATATTTCCTTCAGAAAAAACTGATAAAGATGAAAAATCATGTATTCTGAATAGCAAAGCAAAAAAAGATACCAATAGAATCTTCCAATCAGAATTGTCATGACTTCAACATTTCTTTTTGCTGAAGTTGTAACCCCCAAACAGCATATCTATTCAAATTTCACTTATTTTCTAAACTGAAATACTCCATCTATTTTAACATGACTAGTAAGAATAGTAAGTTTTGGGAAAGAAGAAATCATATTTTATTATTTTTTATAATAGGAGATCTCTCTATATTAGAAGGCATTATGATATATTAAAAGACATACCTCAGTACTACATGAAAGATGAACTAAAATAGTCTTAAATGCTTATTTTCATAAACCTTACATTGAATTCAAGCAGACTGACAATTGCCTTGCAGTTTCTTACACTGAGCCCAATGTGCTTGGTGTCACTTCTAAAGCAGATGGCTGTTACTCTCACTCCGAGTTGAAAAATGCCAATTGTAATTAAGAACTTTATTTATAATACATTTGCCAGTTAATTTACAAAGTGCTGTTCTTCACTGTGTAAATGTTACAATAAAAGCACAAATATATTTTCCAGTCTTAAATATTTACATTAAGGAATTTCTGATAAAAATATGCCCTATCAAGTTAATTTTTGTTACCATAATATAGTATTTATTTCAATGTATCAGACATTATTACTATTTATAGAACATTTCACAAATTATCTCAGTTTCACCATAATTATGGGAAGTGTGTTATTATTTCCATTTGACAATTGAGGAAATTGAGTTGTAAGAAGTTAAATAATTTGCCTGATGCCGTGGTCTGAATATTTTTGTGCCCCTCCAAAATTCATTTGCTTTAAACCTAATCACCAATCAAAATATTAAGTAGGAACTGTGGGAGGTGATTAGATCATAAGGGAGAAGCTTTCAGGAATTTGAGTAGTGACTATAGAAAACAGGTCCCAGAGATCTGCTTTGCTCTTTTTACAATATGGGACAGAGAGAGGATGTCATCTATGAACCAGGAAATGAGTCCCCCACTAGGCACCAAATCTGTGGGGGCCTTTGCCCTGTATTTGCAGGCCTCCACCATTGTGAGAAGTAAATTTCTGTTGTGATAAGCCTTCCAGGTTATGGAATTATGTTGTAACACTCTGAATGAACTAGGACAAAAGTGGTACCAAGAATAAGGGGTGCTACTGCAAGAAAAACTTAAAAAAACTTTAGAATTGCACAATGAGGCTGGAAGAGCTTTGAAGGGAATGCCAGAAAGATCTTATGTTGCACTGAATGGACCGTACCTTGAATCTCCCCTGTACCTCATCGAACTTATATTTAGATGAGATTCAACTTTAGACTTTTGAGATAATGTTGGAATGAATTAAGATTTGTAGGGTACTGGGGATGGAATGAATGTATCTTGTGTGTGAAAAGGGCATGAATTGTAGAAAGTCCAATGGTGGAATGCTTTGGTCTAAATGTGAGTGTTCCCTTAAAATTTATATGTTGAAAACCTAATCACCAGTGGGATAGTATTAGGTAAGGTTTGAGGGGAAAGTGAGCCCTGGGGAGCTGTTACTTTCACCATGTCAAGCCAGGCAGAAGGTACTTCTTGTAAGCTGAATATGGGCCTTCACCAGACACTCGACCTGCTGATTCCTTAATTTTGACCTTCCCAGCCTCCAGAAGTATAAAAATCACAGTACACTCCATTTAGAAACACGGAGGAGGCTTCTGATAACGCTGAGAAAACATATACTTTACATTACCAGTATATGCATATGAATTGCCTGTATAGCTTACTAGGTAAAAAGACTCTGGGACTACTCTTTAGACTCTGGTTCAGGGGTTCTGGAAGAGAACCCCGCCATCTTTTACTGTAGCAAATTCCACTGGTCTTCTAATATACACCAGTTTTTGAGATTGCTTATGTTAATTTAAGGTAAATAAGTACAGTAATGTAAAGACATTTTTTATTTTTCATTTTCTACATGGTTATGTATAAAATTTGCCCTTTTTTATTTAAAAAAAAAGCATATGGAAGATACACAGCAATGGTTTAATCAAATGTGCCCGAGTTCATTAGAATGGCCATGAGACGCCCTTATCAGTCATGCTCCTGAGACACCCGAGGCCCTCTCAGTCCTTGGTCCTCTAATTCTGACCATGAAATCTCATCCTTTATTTTCTTTATTGCCTCCAATCTTCTGATTACTTATGTCTTTTCATGACGTATAATTGTATTAATCATGGCTTGTAGTGCCCAAGATATTTGTGAATTGCCTATTCCATGAGTGTATCCTTTAATGTCCACTTCTTTATTCACAATAAAAATATAATCTAGGCCAACTAGTTATTCTCTGTAAAGATCTTTTTTCTTCCCAAATATCCTTTACTGGTTGATTTTCATTCTGTATTGCTTTTGACTGTGGACAAGAAATAATTTACCTGACATGCAATATAGTCATCTATGCATTAAAAAAAAAATACCTATTCAGCTAGTTCTTCAGTGACAGATAGTAGATGACCTTGTTTCTTTCTAAAAAGCACCTGTGGCTATTAAAAGAATGAAAAAAAAGGAAAAACAAAAAATAACAACAAAAGGACATCAGGACAAACTGATGCCTGGAAGTCCTTGTATCTCTACAAAGCTGGGACTATCGTTTACAGTAAGGAAATATATATATATTCAAATATTTAATAAAAATATAAAAACCAAATCTGTATCACCATTTATTAAATACAAAAATATAAAGTGTATATCATATAATTTCAGATTGCCATTGAGAAATTATCCTTGTTGTAGAAAAGACTCAATAAAGAAAAATAATAAATTTTAAAAAGGACACTCGTCAAGAGAGGGAATATAACGACCCAATTGTCATTGTCTTTAAAATTACATCTATTCGAACCAAACAGGCATGCATATTTCCCAAATAAACTACTGATGAAAAATCTCCACTTCTAAAAAAGCAGTCATTAAACTTACATCTAAAAGTGCATTATTGAATTGGAATTACAAAATTATAATTATGAAATTTTTATATTCTGAACTGTTATAAGAAGGCAAAAGATTATTGCAGAGTGAGTTTTTAATCTCCGTGTTCTTTTTCTGTCCTAACATTACAAGTGAAATTCATTTTAAAGTTTTAGTATACTGCAATATGACTTTCATACCCATGCTCTTTTATAAAGTTCTATACTAAGAAAAAAATAGTTGTTAATTAGTTTTTCTTTTAGTGTTAGGCTTAAACTTTTCAATTTTCAATTACTTTAAACATTTCAGTAAGTTAAAAACAATTCATAGATGATTGCGTTTTGGCAGCAGCTATATTTGAACACACCATATATTTGATCGAGGAATAGATTCATAATGAGTTGAAGCTGAAGTTTTGTAATTTCACTATCTAGCATATATGAAAACCTCTAAAAAGTCATTTTGTCAATTATAAGATCATTTCTTCTTTAATAAGAAAAAATGCAATGTCGCTTTCTGACTATGAGTTTCATAACACAATATGTTCTGTGATTAGTTTCTTCATTTGAAACTGTTACGATTTGGGTAATTTCATCACCAATATTGTAATTTCTTAAATCGAATATGTGAATCAACTGCTAATTTTAAGTAATGAAAATGAAAAAACATGTTTCTAAGTCTTATAAAGAACATCTCGTTTAATGCAAATTCTCTAATTAAAACCCAGAAACACCCTGTCTCCCACTCTTACTGTTCTTCCCTCTGACGCTGAGAATTCCACAAGCTAAGGGGCTACTGCCTGCTTTTCAATCACGGCAGATGAGTTTCTATCTACTCCCACTGGGGGGCCTAGGGACGCGGACTGTTTTCTTTCATTCGTTACCACTTTTACCTCTTACTTAATGCTCCAAATATCATTTGCAAAAGGGAATTTACTTCCTTCACCGTCACTTCATCTCCCTGTCCACTGAAATAAACTGTTGCAGGTAACTTTGGACTAGTTCATTCAAATTTTCATTAGCCTTGAAAGTATGTTTCAAATGAATGGACGTTTCTCACATCATCAACTGAAATACAGTAAATACTTCTAGTGAATGAACAATGAATTGGCAAGTGGCAACAAGTAATATCCCTCACCCAGTTTTCTAATCCCTGGTCTGGGTACACAATAATTTTGGGATCCTGAGTTTCTTCCACAGGTACTAAATATGGCTGATAGCAAATGTCATACAAGTCCCGCTTTAAAACCGCTGTATATGTCTTTTAATCTAGCCAAAGCCTGGCCATGAAGGGATGAGCCAATTTTTTTTTTTTTTTTTAATTAGACTCGTATGGAGAGCAGCTGTTTTGGCCATAGGAATTGCTTTTTTACAGCTTGAGTCAAGGTTCAAAGTGTACCTATCACCCAGACAGTGTGCAGTGCACCCATTGTGTGTGATTTTGTCCCTCCCCTGACATCTATCACAGTCTCGGAATGACCACAGCTGCCATCTGTATAGTACTTTTGCTTCACTACTGCAAATTATCAAGAGGTAAAGCCAGCTTCTCTAAACATGTTGTTACATCAGAAGTAGGCAGCTTTACCTTTCCCCAATATCTGATTAGAAAGGAATATTGATAATAACGTTACTGTGGACTCAATGCTTCATTTTCATTATAGATACATAGTTGTTAATACTTTGAGAATCAAGACTTAATAGTTTTCAATGATACAAAGTTTTCACTGATCCATTGTAAAATACACTATGAATAACTTAAGAAAAAATTTCCTGTGGCCACAGAACCTAAAAAGTAATCTGGAACATATTAGTCAAATATCACTATTAAATAGATATCTAAATTAATGGTATATTTAAATGAAAGCATGTCTAATTATGAAGCCTTGATATAATCAATATAAGATTCTTCTCTCTCTTAAATCGCTTTATCTCATTTTCTTCCAGGGAAAGATAAACACAAGAAGATGTTGAAATCCTTCAACTCTCAATAGATGCCTTCTTCATCTGTTGTGTCTTTCAGGAACACACACACACACACACACAGGGTGCCATAAAATGTATATGCATTTTAAGAAAGTAAAATGTATTAACATTGTTATACTCAAGTCGTACTTGACATCTGCATTTATAAGAGATACAAGATAAAAAAAGTTATTGGCATATATTGAGCTTTATAATTTCTTTTCCTTTCTTAAAATGTGTATCCATTTTTTGGCACCCTCTGCATCTATACATCCACACACATATAAGTTATAATATTTCAGAATATATAAATTAATGATATTAGAACTTTAAGAAAACTCGAATCATAAGTCTACAATTTTACCTTTTGAATTTTGCATGTGTACTTTTTAGATTAAACCCTTTGGGGATGTTTTATTTTTAATCCATTACATTGACTATTAAAAATAAATTATATAAGTTCTCATGTCAATTCCAACCAGTAAACAAATTGGAAGCCATCACTGCCATCCTTATAAGAAAAAAATAGACAAATTGAACATCAAAAATTTCTCCTGGACCTATCTGAATGCTGAGTTTGCAAGGCAAATGGATAAATGCCATCCTGAAATTTAGCTAATCCAGAAAGTGATAAAAGATGCATGCTGGATGACATTATAGAAAAGGGAAAACTAAAGAACAAGAAACCAAAGTATTTGCTGATGGTTTGGGGAAGATGTAAGGGTTGAAGGATCACAGGACAGGGAGTTTGGGAGGGTTGTGTCAGAATGTACCAGGAATTTGCATGTGTTACAAATGTATGAAGCAGACTCTGAAGGGAGCAGGAGAATAAGGTGCTGGACTGAGTAACTCTGGGAGTGAACAGTGTCTTTAAAGAAAAAAAAAGGAGTACAGTTAAGCACAAGGCTCTATTCAATAAAGGCTGACAATTCTGAAAGCATTACTATCCTCTGAAAATACATATCTGGATCAAAGATGGGAACAGGCATTCTCAGTTTTGGAGCCAGAGTGTACAGCTGAGCTGCGGAAGGAGGCTGGAATGATTCACGTCAGAGTTGGTAGCCTCTGTGTGAGTACAGATTCGGTAGGTTTAGCTCAAGGTGGATAGAGATGGTTACATATTCACAGAAAGGAGAATGTATGCAAGCTAGTATATGTACATGTATATATTTATATATATAATCTCTAGTATATACTATATATGTAAAATATAATTACATATTAAATATATATATATAAAATCTCTCTCTATATATATTATATATGTAAAATATAATTATATATATTGAGATTATACACACACACACACACACACACACACACTAGTTTGTGTACAATCTCCTTGCTTGGTCGGATGAAAAGACCTGTAAGCCATAATACTCAATAACCATTAGCCAAAGAGAACGCTTAGCGCTCATATGTGTTTTCTAATATTTTTCTCTAGAATAGGCATATTAGATTCTTGGGAAATTAGCTGAATTTAGAACTAGGACAAAATATAGACAAAATTAGCCTAGAGCACCTTCTAGTTCCAGAAATAAGAATAAATACACACCTAAAGTTCCACAAAAGGACGGGTGGGGTCTGCCGAAGGGAGACAGGAGATAATGGGAAGAGCTCCCAGTCCTAAGGCCATAGGAAAAAAAAAACCATAATAAATATAGGTGTTTCAAAAGTCTCCATACACGGGGAAAATGGGAAATTGTAGCTTAACAGACATTTATTTACAAAATTTTACTAGGAGGTAGCCAACGTGTAGAGAATATTTTGTAAATATTTATAATGAATATTGTGTAAGAAAAGGCACATTTAGCAAGTTTCCCATGTTTCCTATGTATGGTGAGTTCAGGGGTGACTTTTGGGATACCCTGTAAAGTCTTCTTGTATTATAATCCAAAGCATAAAAAAATCCATGTGTCTATACTGATATACATAATTTTGTTCATAAATGTATGGGGAAAGGAAGCAAAACCATAGTGTCTCTTTTTGTTTCTTGAATTTCCTTTTGTCCCTTCCACTGCCGTAACAGATGCCAGTCACTTATTGGTCCACAGAATCCAGCCAAGGACCTGCATTCCAGTGGACAGTCTGTTAATATGAGAGGAACAAAGACCATGGGAATAGACCATTTATATCAGCGGTTCTCAGCCTGTGGGTCGCGACCCACAAGAACTGTATTAAAGGGTTGGGGCATTAGGAAGGTTGAGAACCACTGACTTATACCATCGAGCATCCACTTAACTCCTGCCGAACACATTCACTGGATCTTTGCCCGCGTCTCACAAAGGAGATGTGAAAAAAGAACATTTCCTTATACATTAATTTAAAACAATTTTCTAAAATATTTCTGAAAAGACAAAGATTGGAAGAATTCTCTTTATTACTATAGGGTTGGGTTGGGTTCCAATCACATAATGTAAGTACTATAGCCTTTCTGTAAATACGTTTAACACAGCAGGTTTTCACTTTTTAAAAATGAAAGTCTGAAACATTGTAGAAAGAATAAGATACATTAATTTATTTAAAAAATCTGAAAATACCCTATGATACAGAAACATTTGTATGTTGAGACTCTAATTATTATAATTTCAAGCTCTCACAAGCTGCCGTTGTTCTTACTTAAATTCCCAATGCTATAGCATAAAGTTCCCAGAGTCTTTTCAGTGTCTTTTATGTGAGATTAAAGAGATATTCCATTTAGGTAAATGCCAGTAGTTGTCCCTTCATTTTGTACAATGAAATCACACACACACACAAACACACACAAACACACACACACAATGTGTAGACCTTCATTGAGATTTCCTAATTCTTGAGTCATGTGACATCATATTTTTCATGTTTCCTTTATGTTATTAACATGTTATTTTCATTCTTTAAACAAATGTTATAGTACCTACTTCACAGTATTTATTTATAAAAGGTGGCCAACATGTAGAGAATGTTTTGTAACTATTTTATAAAATTTTGTAATTAATATTTGTAAACAATGGTACAGTTAGCTAGAATTTCCCATTTCTCCTATGTTTGGCAACTTTAGGAAAAACTTTTGGGAAACTCTGTGTTGATTCTTGTTATTTTCACCCCAATATTGTTTTACTTAATTACTTCCTTGAAGTAAGTCTGTAGAATATATTTCTATCACTGTATGCATTGTTTGCTCTTCCTGTTCTGTTGGATGTTTATTTTTATTTGTATTTATTTTTATCTTTTTTTATTTTTGCAGTTTTGGGCCAGGACTGGATTTGAACCCACCACCTCTGGCCTATGGGGCCGGCGCCCTACTCCTTTGAGCCACAGGTGCCGCCCTGTTGGATGTTTATTTTTGTTTATTCATCAATGTTTTTTTAAAAAGTCTAGTTTGCTAGAGGTTACCTGGCCTGATACATCTTAGTGTTCAATCAATAATTGATTGGACTTTAAGTTTAAATTCCTTGTGCCAGTACAATTTTAATTGTGTGCTATAGTAAATGCATTTAATTTTCAGGAAGTTTTCAGATGTCTCCTAACTTTTGCTTTTCCACCACCATATCTTGCATTTTTTTCTGCTCATTTGTGTAGCTTGGCAAAGAGGGAGGGAGGAGTGGGGGGCTTGGAATCCCTGTTTCCACTGCTCATGTGCACAAGAAGGCACCTGAGGATGTGTGGAAAGCTAGCAAACTCTTTTAAGCCAATCTTATTTCCAGAATTACCCTGTGAAATTTCTGTCTACTCTGCTATTTCATTGATTTCTTCAACCAGGATCATAACTTTAAGTTAGCAGCATTGATGGGCCTGTTATTTTCATTTGTTACTGATTTCTCTATTTGTCTGAAAGTGCTGCTTATGGGACAATTTACCTTCTTTTCCAAACCAAGTGAGCTACACTGTCTCTGTGTCCTTATCTGAAATCCAGTAATTTTCACAAATGAATCCATTTATTGTCTATGATTGGTCCAATTTGAGAGTTCTGAAATGATGATTTGTGACAATTTTATCAAGTTGTGTAGTTAATTTTTAAAAAGAGAGTATCTGTTAACCTTAGCCACACTGGAAGCTACCTCTACCCTGACCTAATTTCTCTACACTATATTCTAAAAATATGAAACAGTTAATTTCCTAAATACTGATAGAAACAAATCAGCTAGATGATTCATTCCCAATTTATTTTTGGTTATATAGAAATAACTTCTGTAGTGTGTACTAAATTACATGCCACACATGAATATCATTAGATTTTTTTCCCAGTAAATGTATGCTGTGCTAACACATTTCCCCTTAAAACCACCTATTTCAGGAATATTCACTGAGTTTCTGATATTGTCTGAGTCCTACCCTCGGTCTCGCTCTACCATCCTGACCGAGTTGAGGATGCCCGCTGCCCTCCTACAGTTTACCATAAGCAAACACTGAACCCGTACATATGTGATGCATTCTATTTAATAAAACAAAGGTTGTACATAAGAACATTTAAATAAGAGGATAGACAGTTTGTAAGATATTCATTTTTTAAAGTTGTGTATAAACTCTGGCCTCTTCATACATGTGTTTGGCTTGATCTGGTTTGTTCAGTTTTGTGTTTCTTCTGATATGCACGCTTCTGGTAAAAAGATGCTAATACCATTCCTCTCTTTCACAGTAAGTAATTTAAAGACTTTGGTACTATTCCTATTGGTTTTACTATTTCCCTTGACAAAACAGTTCCGAACACAGCCTCGTGTGCCAAAGCATGTGGGGGGCGGGGCTGCTGTCAATCATGACAAGCGTGGGCTTGGATTTCACGTGGCTTTTGCTTTCCCACCAATACCAGTCAGTGATAAATATTGCGATGAAAACACAGAGATTTGAAAGTGATTGCAACCAAGATAATCGGATATACTTTATACCTAACATAATGTAATTTCGATAGTGGTCCTTTCATTTTCCAGGATTCCATAGGTGATCGCTGTCCCCCATCTTCTCACACTTTCACGCACTTCAGATGAAATTATCATGTGGAAATTATTTAGCTTTATCTTTTCTAAAAATGGCTTACACCTATGTATCTCTGTGGCCTTATCTTTTTATTATCTTTTTATTTCCCCAATACTATCATTTCTTAATGTTCAGTTTAAAGCTGGCTTCTCTGCCAAAGATTTCCATTATGTGATCTAAAATTTACCTAAAAATATTGCAGCAAAGAAATCGTTACATATATTTGGGGGGGGGATGACTATTTTTCTAATCAGGATTGGATTCTCATATGGGAAAAATCCACATAAATCATGTTTTAAAATAAACCATTTTGGAAGTGTAAGTGTTCTTACAGCTATTCTTAGTATTTCAATGTTTGAGTGTATCATAGTTTTTTCAGCCCATATAGAGTTTTGGAATATTTCCGGTCTTTTCAATTGTTTATAATTAAAAACAATCTTTTATGCATGTCCTTTTACATATTTGAGACTGTATCCTAGATGAGAATTAGTGCGTCAGGTTTGGTTCATACACATTTCTGTAAGATGCATCTGAGTTTTTCTCTCTCTTAGCTGTCCTCCCCCTGACTGGCTTTGCCTGAGGGCACAGGAATCTTTGCAGCCTCAAAAATGACACTTGTTGTGATCTTGGATTGTCAGTTTTCTGAACTCTCCTTTTACTTTTAAATTGCATTTCCTTTGATATGCGAGATTGAGTATTTTACATCCCTTAAGAAGACAACTAACCTGTTCATTTATTTGTGAACTGTACAAACTTGTGGATTCTATCCAGTTGCTACTCTTTTTCACTTGATAGCACTTTGCACACTGGAGCTAGTAGCCCTTTGCCTTTGATATATGGCAAAGACACACACATGCTCACACACACGGAATGCATTTGTCCTTCAAACAAGTTTGTTTTTTTCTTTTTTTTTTTTTGAAGATGGGATTTTGCTTGTTGCCCATGCTGGACTGAAGTGGTATGATCATTGCTTACCACACCCTCAAACTCTTGGGCTAAAATGATCCTCCTGCCTCAGGCTCCCAAGTAGCTAGAATTACAGATTCCTGCCACCATGCTTTGCTAATTTTTAAATTTTGTTTATTATTATTATATTTTGGGAAAAATAGGTCTTGCTATACTGCCAAGGTCAGTCTTGAACTCCTGGCCTCAAGCAATCCTCCCTCCTTAGCCTCCCAACGAGCTGATATTACCGGCATAAATCACGATGCCTGCCTCCAACAAATATTTTGCACTCAAATTGACCAAGCTTGTTGTTGCTTCCAGATCTCGAGTCCTCACTCTGAAACTATTCTCTTTTCCTAAAATATAAGAAATCCAGAACAAATTTTCTACAATAAATCATACGGTTTTGTTTTTTACTTTCTCATATTTTCATTTCTTATAATGAATAATAGGATATATGATCTAATAATTAGCCGAGAGATTTAGAAACGGAGCAGAAGTAAAAATGTGCAGGTTAGTTTCCCTTCCTTCCGGTCTCTCTTTGTCTTTTTTCTCCTTCTGCCTTTCTTAAATCATTTTTTCTTTCTTATGCTTCTTGTTTGTTCTGTTTTTGTTTCTAAAATCATTTTTTTGACAAACATGAATACTAGAAAATAAAATC
Source organism: Galago senegalensis (assembly GCA_963575145.1). NCBI lineage: Eukaryota > Metazoa > Chordata > Mammalia > Primates > Galagidae > Galago > Galago senegalensis. The sequence goes on along the minus strand of CAUYTI010014772.1, from coordinate 15,827 downwards.
ACTCAAATAAAAGTAACACAAAATAAGAAATCAAAATATGCTCCATAAATTATTTAGGAAATATTATACAGAAATATCATATGTGATCACTTAGCAGGTCAGGTAATCAAGATCCGATAACTAATCGCTTGTAAAACAGACTTTGTCTCCAGGTAACTGGGATTACATGCAAGTTCCACACACCCACTGTGTCTCGTAGGAATATCTAATCAACCTAATCCAAAAATATATGATTGAGCTCAAATGCCATCAATATAAAATACTATTTAAAGTATGTTGTATTTCACAATTTATTTTTATAAGAGTAATCCTACCTAATTTGAAAATCTTCCCATTATATTAACTTTTTTTTTTTTTTGTAAAGACATTTATTTTGCCAGGGTTTGGCCACCATGTATTTTACTGTCCACACTGTTCCTTATAGTAAGACATAAAATGAAATTACCTTCCATTTGGCTTGGCGCCTGTGGCTCAAGCGGCTAAGGCGCCAGCCACGTACACCTAAGGTGGCGGGTTCAAATCCAGCCCGGGCCCACCAAACAACAATAATGGCTGCAACCAAAAAATAGCTGGGCATTGTGGCGGGCACCTGTGGTCCCAGCTACTTGGGAGGCTGAGGCAGCAGACTCGCTTGAGCTCATGAGTTGGAGGTTGCTATGAGCTGTGATGCCATGGCACTCTACCCAGGGAGACAGCTTGAGGCTCTGTCTCAAAATAAAAAAAGAAATTACCTTCCATTTTAGGAGGCTATTTTAATTTACATTTGCAATTAACAAAGAACAAAATTGATTCAAGAAAGGATTAGTCCAAATTTGTCCAAGTGTATTTATTGTTTTAGTTTTTCTTTACTTTTTTTTTTTCTGGTTAATAAACACATTTGTTTGTGGCTAATGTTGAAGGAGTTGGCTTACTGAAAATGTTCGTGTTAGGAACAAAAGCAACAAAGAAAGAGATAACAATTTAAAAATAATTTTAAGTGGTTCTTTCTTGCTAGAAAGATTCTGACCTAATTTGCTTTTTCAGTAGATCAATCATTTAAAGTTTTAATTAACGTGCTTAAAGAGCTATTAACATTGGGTTTGTTACAATAAAATCAGATTCACAGGATAACACGTTAATCAGAAAATTCTGTTCATAGTTCATAACATCTTACCATTGCTAAATTATCAAGCTGGTAGAAAGATGAATTATAATATTACTGCTTCTGATTTTACTCAAACAAATTAATTAGCCTGTGTGTCTTTTAAATGCATATAATGATTAAAGACTTTAAAAGTACCTAAAGATTTAAACATTTCTATAAATCATATTTTAGAAATCAATAAACTTCTCTGTTTTCTCAATATTTAGATAAATTTATTTCTCTGGTAAATTATAATAGGTGGTATTTATAGGAAGATATTTTATAGACCTCAAAAATTAAGACATAAATACAAGATTCATTTCTCAAAAAATTGGTGAATTCCCATAACATGGGATAAAGTATAAGCAGGTGTTGATATATGTGACGGCTGTATAATTTTATATAATGCATATACATTATAAGATTATATGCATTGCATTTATTGTATGCAATCGTGCAAATATAAGTATTCATGTTTATGTATTTTAAGAAAATTAGTATATCAGCAAAGATATTTTTCCTATGTTTTTGTTTTTAATTGCTGTTTTTGCTATAAAAACAGCTCAAACATTAGATATTATATATATTCATGTAAAGCACAAATATGTATACACATACACATGTATGTATGTAAATAATAATTTATATTTTGCCTTATGGGTTTGGGAACATTCTCAGAAAATCCTTCTCACTACTAGACTATATAAAAATCCTCGCATACTTTGTATGAGTCTTTCTGGAACTTTATTTTTAATAACATATAAAATCGTCTTTCCTCCTGAATTTATATGTCTAAGAAGTAAGCTATATGTCAACTTTATTTTTATTAACAAATGGCTGTCTGGTTTTTCCAAGTGCAAATGGAAAATTAATAATTTTCTTATTAATAGAAAATGCTATTATACAACATAATAAAAGTAAATTACCTTACCTATTAGAGTACCTTTATTCTGTTTTATTAACTGGTTTCTCTCTCCTTGGGCTATGGTCCTATGGCTTTAATTTACATGAATACTAGTAAATATTAGTCCCAGCCACCTTTCAGTATTTCACTTTTGCAGATATTCATGTACAGTTTTGCTCATTTTTTATTTCAGAATATTAGAGGGTACAAATGCTTGGTTACATGCATTGCTTTTGTACAGCTTAAGTCAAAGTTATAAGTGTGCCCATCACCCAGTTGGTATATGCCATACCTGGTAGGCATGATTTCAGTCACTCCCTCACCTTACAACCCACTTCATTTACATGTAGGTTTACTCCCACCTATACCCCTGAGTGCTGATAATTTAGCTCCAATTTAATTTCTTTGTAGACAGAGTTTCTCTCTGTTGCCCTGGATAGAGAGTGCTGTGGCATCATAGCTCACACCTACATCAAACTCCTGGGCTCAAGTGATCCTCTTGCCTCAGCCTGCCAAGTAGCTGGTAATGCTGCCTGGCTAGTTTTTATTGGGAAGAAGGGGAAGATGGTTTCTATTTTTAGTAGAGCTTGAGCCTCACTCTTGTTCAGGCTGGTCTTGGACTCCTCAGCACAAACAATCCACCTGCCTCAGCATTCCAAAGTGCTAGGATTACAAGTATGAACCACCGCGCCCAGGCGACTTTACTATTCCTGAAATGCTTCACTTAGGATTATGGTCTCCAGTTCCATTGTTGCAAAAGGTATTAGTTCATTGGTTCATTAATTGCAAAAGGCTGAGAAGTATTTGAAGGTGTTTCACATTTTATCAATCAGCTAACTAATTGAAGCTCCCTGGGGTTGATTCCACATCTTTGCCATTGTGAATTATGCTGCTTTAAACTTTTCAGCACAGGTATCTTTTTGATAAAATGACTTTTTTCCCCTTTGGATAAATACCCATAATGGGATTGCTATATTAAATCAGAGGTCTACTTTCAGTTCTTTGAGGTTCCTCCATACTACCTTCCATGGGGGTTGCCCAAGTTTGCGGTACCGCCAACAGTGTATAAGAGCTCCTTTCTCTCCACGTTAATGCCAACATGTGATGTTTGGGGATTTTTGATAAAAGCCATCCTTACTGGAGTAAGATGATATCTTATTGTGGTTTAAATTTGCATTTCCCTGATGATTAATGACATCGAGCATTTTTTCATGTTTGTTGGCCATTAATTAGTCTATCTTCTTTTGAAAGGTTCCTGTTCATGTCCCACTTTATAATGAAGTGGTTTGATTTACTTTTTCTTGATGATTTGGTTGAGTTCTTGTGTAGATCTGGTTGTTAGTTCTTTATCAGATGTTTAGTAGTGAAATATTCTCCCCTTCTGTAGGTTGTCTATTAGCTCTGTTTCCTTGGCTGTGCAGAAGGGTTTTGTTTTTATTAATTTAATCAAACCCCATTTATTTATTTATTTGAGTTGTTGCTGTGATTGATTTTGGGCTCTTTTTTTTTTTTTTATAAATTTGGCTATAACTAGAAGAGTTTTTCCAACATTTTCTTTTGTAATTCTTATTTTTCATGCCTTAGGTTTAAGCCTGTAGTCCATCTTGAATTAATTTGTGTTCATGTTGAGAGATATCATCCAGTTTTAGTTTTTTCCATGTGGCTATCTAATTTTCTCAGCACTATTTATTCCTCCAGTGTATGTTTTTGTCCACTTTGTCAAAGATGAGTATACAATACATGCATGGTTTTATGGTGCTTATTTTTTATATCAACTCTAGATTTACATGTCTTCTTAAACACAGAATAAACTAATTCTGCTGGTATTTTTTATTAAGATTGCATAGAAATGGGCAGCTTTTGTGGGTCAAAGGAGTAGGGCACCAGCCCCATATGCTGGAGGTGGCGGGTTTGAACACAGCCTCAACCAAAAACTGAAAAAAAAAAAAAAAAAGATTGCATAGAAATCAGTAGACATCTCTGACAGCAATGTATGTGTACAAGTAGAAGCAATCTTGACTTTGATTCAAATAAAAATATTTCTTTTAGTAGCATTTCAAATATAATTTATATATCTTGCAGGTATTATTATATAGAAATATTTTCATGTTAATAATATAGCCGAGTTATTTAATCTTTTATTATTTGCCCATTATAGTAATTTTATCTCTGGCAGTGCCTATGGCTCAGTGAGTAGGGTACTGGCCCCATATACTGAAGGTGGCAGGTTCAAACCCGGTCCCAAACCTGGCCCCAGTCCCAGCCAAACCGCAACAGAAATAGCCAGGTGTTGTGGCGAGCGCCTGTAGTCCCAGCTATTTGGGAGGCTGAGGCAAGATCACCTAAGCCCAGGAGTTGGAGGTTGCTATGATCTATGTGACACCATGGCACTTTACCAAGGGCAATAAAGTGAGACTCTGTCTCTTAAAAAAAAAATAGTAATTTTCTCTCTTATTTTCCTCGTATTTATTTTTTTTAAAGTCAATATCTACAACTATAAATATAATATAATATTGCTTATTATGATTCATCATTCTTTTGTTCCTGGTGGATCCATATTCTTTTGAGTGACCTATTCAATCCTGATTGTTAATAATTTCTTTAGATTAAAAACCAAATGTTACACATGTAATTTAGCAGAAGGTTATTTTTCATGACATCTAAGTCAGATCAGGTTTTTGTAACAGCTTCATAAAATTATTTTGCATTTTTACATAATCTGGAACATTTTAAATACATTGGAATGTTCTTGCTTTTCCATAGATATCATGCTTTGTTATGGAAAGCAGGAGACAACTGTCTCATTGTAATACATGGAAAATTAGTTTGTTTACATTTTTTTATCTTTTGGAGGGTCAGCTTTAGAAGAAGTCATTTTTTTTCTAGCTTTTCAAAATGTATGCATTATATTGAACAAATTGGTCTGTTATTCTTTTATCAATGATGATTCTCAGTTCTTTGTATATTTATAAATGCTCTCTTTTTTAATGTATTAAATTATTACTTTTTAATTAAAGAATTCATTTATGGGTATCTTTCCTGTGGATATCATCTTTTTTCTATTTGGGGGCAAGTTAATATATTTTTATTTGTGCTATAACATTTTAAAAATGACTTGTAGGGGAAATAATGAATCTTTCTTTTCTGTTGATTAAAACAAGTGTGTTAGAAAAAAATAGTTTAAATTGTCTCTGCAGACAACATGCTCTTATAAATAGGAAACTCTAGAAACTGCATTAAAAAAAAACCTCATTAGAACTAATAAGTGAATTCAGTAAGGGTGCATGATACAAATTTAGCAATGAATTGTGCTGGAAAACCTATATGTTCACACACAGAAGATTGAAATTAAACCCTCATCTGTCACCACTCATAATAATCAATTCAAAATGGTTTAAAGACTTAAATATAAGACCCAAACTACTAGGGAAAAAAAACACTATGACATTGATCTGGACGTTGTTTTCTATTTAATATGACCCAAAAGAATAGGTAACAAAGCTAAAATATGCAGAGGAAAATGCAATAAACTGAAAAGCATCTGCAGAGCAAAGGAGATGGTGATGGGGTGAATGGACAACCCCTAGAATGGGAGGAAACATTTGATAACCATACAGCTGACAACAGGTTAATACCCAGAATGTATAATTAATCCAAAATAATAATGGAAAGAAAAAAATAACACAATTTAAAAATGGGTCAAGAACAAGCTTAAAGCAGGGGAAAGCCTGTCCTTTACGACATGCACAAACCTGCAGGACATTGTGTTAAATGAAATAATCCAGACACACAATGAAAAACAACACACATCGCACATGGGACATCTAAAAAAAAAGTTTAATAAAAGCATAGAGTAGAACAGTGATTACCAGAGGCTGGGAACGGGAGGTTGAATTTTGTTCAAAGACTCAAAATTTCAGTTAGGCAGAAGAATAATTAAAAGAGATTTATTATACGTTGTGCTGTCTACAGTTCAAAAGAATACTATCTATCCAGTCATAAAAAAGATGGAGACTTCGTGTCTTCTGTGTTTACCTGGAAGGATTTGGAGAATGTTCTACTAAGTACTTTATCTCAGGACTGAAAATTAAGCGTCCCATGTACTCAATACAAAACTGAAACTAGTAGATTAAAAACTGCAGGCTCATATAAGAGAAAAACACAATTTATGAAGGAGGAGTACAGGGGGTTACAATGTATAAGTATATGGGACACTTCATAGGATAAGGACTCAACTACAACTCACGCTTTACCTTAAAAATGGAAACAATATAACCTAGTCACATGTGCCCTGATACTAAGCTGAAATGGTAGAAAAAAATAAAGTGAATCTTTGGATTAAAAAAAATTGCTAAGAACAAATTTTAATTGTTCTCACTACCAAGAAAGAAAAAAAAAAAAGATGAGGTAACACATACGCTAAATAGCTTGATTTAGGTTTTCCACAACACACACATATCAAAACATCATGCAATAAATATACAGGGTGGACATAAAGTTCGTGTGCCATTTAAAACAACGTGCAATTTAAAAGTGGTGTCCCTTTTCTAAATGCCACCATGCATATAATTTTTACTTGTCAATTAAAAAAGTAGAAATGAAACAAAAACTGTTAGTCTGAGAAAGTTACTTTGAGACTTTCACGTTGTACACGTGGGCGCTAAGTACTAACAGGCGGTGCTTTCTTTAATGTTTATATAATAATACTTTCTCCAACTTTTCCTTTCCATTCACTTCTCAAATTTATTTTATTGCATCATATTACAGTATTTACTTTCAACATTATATAAATACATGTATATGAGGATATAAATTACTAATTTAAATAAAGTACTAATCATTTTAATTCAAATAGTTTACTAATTTTTTAACTCTAATGATTTAATACACAAGTGTAATATTAATGTATTCAAAAGAAAGCACATATTTAAATATATATTTTAATACCCACCATAAAAAATGAGAAATTCATGTACTTATGGTCCTCATGATCTCCCCCATTCTCTTTCAGAATTGCTTTATCAGCCGTGATCTTCTTTGATCTTATTTATAATTTGTTCAGTAGAGATTTTAATTTTACAATTTAAACCAATTCAGTGTGTAGTACCAGTGCTCTTTCCACAGTATTTGTTTTCAGTTATTTTGGTGGAAGTTCCTTCTCTAGAAATATCAAAACTTTTTATGAGAAATATACATATTTATCCTTCATATACTTTGACCAACATTTAAGGGCACATATGGAAATAAATCTTAATGAAAAGCAAGCCGGGGTGGGGAAGGGTAAATTCACCATTGGGTGTAGTACACAGTGTCTGGGGGGGGGGGACACAGTTATAACCTTCACTCAATTAGTGTAAAAAGAAAAGCATGTGAACAGAACTTGTACCCCTAATATTCTGAAGTTTCAAAAAAGATGTTCAAATGTTTAGTTCAAAGGGTATACAGTCTAATATTTTCCCCCTATAATTCAAATATCTATTAATGATATTTAATCAACCATAGACACATCTCAGTAAAGTCTTAATATAATACTACTTATCTCTGTAAAACATATGCAGGCTACACAAAAAATTTTTTTCATGGCAGGCATGATTCTCTCGGGGGCCTTCTGGAAACCTAGGACCCACCTTAGGAAGTGCAGGGATCAAACATCAAACAAGAGGCCAGAGAACTTTCACAGGCAGAATTGTTTCACTTATTTTCATTTGCAATGGGGTAATGTTTGTGAATATCTGTTTTTTTCTATAACAGTTTCTCTTCCTTTTTTCAGTACACACATACATATATATATTTAAATTTCAGGTTAACATGAGGGTACAACTAGGTTTTTCTCTTTTTAGAGCTCTTTTGTTGCATTCCTTTATTCTTATTATTTACCTTGAATAGGGTATATATTTGTTGGCAAGCCATTTCTAGGATGTCTAAGGTGAATGGAAGAGCCAGACTGCCGGAACAATTTTGTTTGTTCCCATTAAAATACATAACCTGCTTCTCTCTGTGTGTTCGTTTCTTTCTCTCCCCTGTCTCTCTCACTGACAGATTGCTCCTTGCAAAGATGGCATGTTTATTTTTCCTCTTTTTGGCATATCTTACCCTTCTATTTTCTACTGACACGATCCAACTGAGTCCTGATGCCAACTTTTGCACCCCTCTCATTTCCTCTGGTTCCACATCCAAGAAATTGTTTGTTTTGCCCCAACTTGGTGTGGCATCTACGCTGGAGAGCTGAGCTCTGTTGGCGTAGCTTGAGATCTGCAGGGCAGATGTCTACTCTAGGCATTCTGCCGCCTTTGTGCGACCTTCACGACATTTGGCAGGTCTTCTTCATACATCGTGGTTTACTAGATAATTGAAGATGGGAATTAAGTTAACATTTCTGATCAAACTTGTTATTTGGGAATGATATCCAAAGATGAAGAGAAGCTGCCTTCCCCACTCTGCCTTCCTGGAACTGGAAGTTGTTCCTGTTTGTTGTACACATCAGTTTTATTCCTTCACTTACTGCTTCATTGAAGTTCTATTTGTTAGAAATATTATTAGTTAGTTGATAGTTAACATTTGGAAATTTCCGAGGAGAATAGTGAATGATGCGTTTGGTTAAACGCTAGACTGGCTATTGCTGTAAAGATCTATTTAGGTGAGGTCGACATTTCAACCAGTAGGTTTTGAGTAAAGCAGATTAATTTCCATAGTGGGGGTGTGCCTCATCCAGTCAGTTCAAGAGCTTATTAAAAAAGGACTGGATCCCTAAAGAAAGGAAAATCTTACCTCCTTGTCTGCACGCCTTTTGTTACACACGATTTTTCGGCACCCCCTTTCTCTGCTCCGTGAATCTGGTTGCCCCCAGATTTGATTGGGCTAACCATGAAAGAAGCAATACTTTGCTGATTTTGAGTCTAGGTTCAAGGTATCTTTTACATTCTCACTCTGTCTCTTGAACCCAGTTCAGACTACTGTGTGGACAGGTCTGGCGGGCCTGCCACATGACGGGCGACTTCAGCCTAACCCGTATAAACTATAATCCAGATGCCATTTGCCGTCCACCTTGAAGCAGCACAACTTAGCCTTCCTGCCGCTGACTGTAGAGAGGTGAGGTGACCGGAGGACACCTTCTCAGTGTGATCCACATTCACATAGTCAACCGTCTGAAGCCAGCCCTACTGTCAACTATCAATACAGGAGATAAATTACTGGCAGAAATATTAGCCCTTTAACTTATTGGTGGTTTGTGTTACCTCTTTAGATAATTGGTGGGAAGTGGTGATGTTTTAGCTTCTCATTTAATTAGTAGTGTTTGGACGTGTGATTCCTAGAAGTTATAGCATATCACATAATTATTTGTTAGTTCATAATTTAAGAATCCATTGAAATGTGTTCCATATACCAAGGATAAAATTTTTGCTTTTAATCTCTTCACTTAACTTCTCACCACAAAGGTAAAACATCTCAGTTTTACTTTTGGGAGGCCTGAGGAATTTCAGGTGAGAGTATAAAGTACTAGTTCTGGGGCTATTATAAAATAGACACTTAAATGAGAGGTTCCTTCCTTCAACTGGGTTTAGGAAAGGTACTTTCTTTTAATTCCCAAAACTATTACCTAGCGCCATTTTGTTTACTCTCTAGTTGATAGTCTTCTCTGGTTTAATTATTTTCTTCACGTTAATAGTTATTTGTCTCAGAAACTGGTTGTCCATTGGTGAATGTTCTTATTTGATGCCCTCGCAAATGAATTAAAATGAAAGCATATGACTCTTCTGATGGAACACGGTAAGATTTAGGAAAGCTACTGCTTTCTCAGCTTATTCGTTAATTGACTTCAGTTAGAAGTTTTGCCAGGAGGAGGAATGACTGCACAATTGACCTTGGAATGATTAATCTACAAAAGGGCATAAAAGCCAAGACAAAGAAGAAGATAAAGGGAAAAAGAAAGTCTTTGCCTCTTCCCTTTCCTACTCACTGGCTGTTCACCTTGAGGTCAACCAGGCAATGGGGATCTCTCACTGTGCATATATAAAACAAAGTTCTAATTTGGAAACAATTGTTTAAAGTAAGCAATTTGTTTAAGATGACTAACACATAATCTGATTTACATATATTTTAAAGATATTTCTAAGGGGAGGGAATTTTTTAAGATGCAAATTAAGTGTATTTAATTTGATAAAATTGCATCTTCAAAAATATTTCTATCCTGTATTTAGATTATCTTACTAATTATTATTAAATATGGTTACTTCTCTAAGTATAATCTTATGATTATATCATAAGATGTGTTTCTATAGAAAGGGTCGATATTGTTTAATCAATTTATTTACTTAATCATTAATTGTTTCTTCCCTGAAATCATATATGTATCTGAGTTGACAATGGAACATAAAAAAATAACTAATACATAATTATACCTATCCTCTGGGAATTCAGTCACAGAGTGGAGAGGAGCAGAAATCACATCAATTACAATAGTTGTTATGAGTGCTACATTTACAGACACACAAAAATACATGTAATGGCACTGATCTCAACTTTTATCTTTCTGGAATGTTAGCAGGAGCTTTAAAGGTCAGAACGCTAAAAAGAAGACTTCACATTTGAATGTAGACACTCACCAGTCAGAAAGCAGGAAGAACATTCTAGACCGTAGGCTTATAAATGCAAAAACAGGGAGTTAAATTATCGTGACATATTCTGAAAATTACAGCCATTATGTTAACTGGAGCACAGTGGGAAGGATGAAAGATTGCTTATGATGGTGATGAGTTTAACTTTAGGTAGAGCTGTGTTGCCCTCAAACTAATGGCTGTGATTCCCAGAATGGGCCGTCCTGAGTTTTACATGTTTGGCTGTGTCTGTGCTGCACACTTTATGATTTCTGTGAGCACTGAACATACCCTCCCTCTCCCAGATAAAAGCTGATAGAATTACTATTCTGTTAAGTTGAAGAACTGATGGTTTAAAAGGGAAAATACTTGTCCAAGGTAGAATAGCAGAACTTTGAACCTGTGAAATAAACTTTTACATTTTAAAATCTTGACATTATTTTTACTGTCCACATCAGGTTAATATAAGAAAATATAATTACAAATCTTCTAATGAAACTCCACTAGATCAAAACTAGGACCCCTTGCATCTCTGAGCATAAGACTATTGATTGGACCCTGTAGGAAGTTAAAATATATTTGTTCAGTGAACAAATGAACAAAGAATCTTCTTAGAATATAGAACTGAAAATCTTAACAAATATAATTAATTTTCTCAGCTTTTCCCACCATGAATCACCTCTACAATCAATCTGGTTTTTATGACATTTTCTTCAGTTATTTATCTTCAAATTGATTGTTGATTGTGATTGAACACTTGGTTAAAGTAGCTTTTCTATGTATTTAAAGCTTGACAACCAAGAATTAAATACTTGAAAAAAGTTGGTTTATATCCTTTGGAGGAATAGCTGTGGTGAGAGGAAAAAATAATTTCATATTCTAAGGTTAATTAATGATAGGTTAGGCAACATTATTTAAGCCATATATATTTTTAAAGACAGACATAAAGGTACATGCTATTATAATGTGTTTCTTGATGTAATTCACAAAGACTTCACTGAAAGACTGTGCTTAAAAGAATTTAAAAGAGGACAGATGGATTTGGGGAAACTTCAAAGGCATGAGGAATTGGGTAAGGCGATTAATGGTCCATATGTGATGCATACGAGAGCTGAGTATTGTGTAAGGGATCATTAGCTCAGACGTAAAGCTGCCGTGCATTGTTCTGTTAGGGAACAAGGACAGTGCCATCATTTCCTTCCCCTTGTTTTGCTGTAGATAACTGCCCGCTCTTCTCACTCCAGTACCAACCTCAGTTTTACTAGACTTCACGATATTGAATTATATGACTTGAGAAAATTACCTTTACATACCGTGTTTATTTATTCATTTTTTTTTTTTTTTTTTTTTTAGTTATTTTGTGTGTAACAAATTGCCACAAACATAAGGGCTTGAAACAACTCACTCACTCGGCTAAAATCAAGGTATTGATAGTAATGTACTCTTTTCTGGTGGCTGTAGGGGAGAATCTGTTTCCTTATATTTTCTATTTCCTGGAGACCATCTAGAACAGGTGTCCTCAAACTACGGCCCATGGGCCATATGCAGCCCGCCTAGATATTTATCCAGCCTGCCAGCTGTTTTTGCCACCGCTGCCTGTCCTGCTTAGCAGCAGACTCTTCCTGGGGCCTGCGGTCCGGCCCTCCAACAGTCTGAGGGACAGTGAACTGGCCCCCTGTTTGAAAAGTTTGAGGACCCCTGATCTAGAATCTTTGGCTCATGGCCCCTTTTCTCCCTGGTTAAAGCCAGAAAAGTTGCATTTCTTTGTGCCTGTCATCTGTACTCAACCTGTCCTACCCTGTGTATCTTATTTTATTTTTGTTCTGTATAAGATGTGAATTTCATTCACATCTGTGTAGAAGGTATTATATCCATCCATATGTTGGTGAAGGAAAAGTAAAATGATCATTAAGGACAGCTACTTGTATTATACAAGGAAATATATAACCTGGAAAAAGAAATTAGAATAAGGAAGAAGGAGAAAATCTTGTGTAATGGTTACTTTTGTCAACTTGACGAGGCCATGGGGTGCCCAAACTAAGCATAATTTCTGGGTGTATCTACAAGAATAGCCGAGGCAAAATGGATTGCCCTCCCCACTAAGAGCAGCTTCATCCAATCCTTTGAGTGGCTGAAAAGAACAAAATGGCCTAGAGAATTTACCCCTTTGCTTCCTGCGTGCTTGAGACGGTCCATCAGTCTTCTTCCCGTAGACTTTGATTTATATTATTGAAGCCACTGGTTGTCAGGCTGAGGACTCGCACAGGAATTACAGCAGTGGCTTTTCTGGGTCTTCAGCCTACAGATGGCAAATTTCAGCTCCTCTTTGTCTCATAATCACATGAGCCAGTTCCTCATTCTCATGTTCTCTCTCTCTCTCCAATCATGCATTGCTTCATGACAAAGATATGGTCTGAGATAAATATCATTTGGCTATTTTGTCATTATGACAAAAATGTTACAATTCACTTATGCAAACCTAAATAAGCACAACCTGTAAGAGACCTATGATACAAGGTACTGCTCCTAGGCTACAAAACTGTACCGCATGTTACTGCACTGAATGTTGTAGGCAAATGTAACACAATGGTAAGTATTTGTGTATCTAAACATAGAAAGGGTTCAGTAACAATGTGGTATAAAAGATAAAACAAATTGTTATTCCCATGTACAGCACTTACCAGGAATGCAGCTTGAAGGACTGGGGGTTGTTCTACATGAATCAGTGAATGTAAAGACCTAAGGTGTTACTGTCCAGTACTATAGACTTTGCAAGTACTGTGTACTGTTGTACTACATTTATAAGAAAATAGATTGTGTTATGACATAGTAACAATGACATCAAAGCAATAGGAATTTGTCAGCTATGTTATCCTCTTATGGGACTGCCATTGGGTAGGGGGTCCATCATTGGCCAAAATATTACATGGTACAAGAATATCTATATAGGATTGAGTTTATCCATTTATCTTTCTCTCAATCATCTACCTATCTATCTTCTATCTATCTATCTATCTATCTACCTGGGTTCTGTTTCTCAGAGAACTTCAGTTACTAATCCACAAGTGTTTATTTTCTTCTTTTTTTTAGCTTCCAGTCACCTTTGTCCACACACCTACTTTCAGCCTTACTCCATTCATGAATGATATGTAACTTTTGATCATTATGAAAGATAAATTCTCTCCTTCTTTCAGTACAATGAAATGAATCAGATTCATTTTGCAAACATTATGAAATTCTTCCTAATCTTTATAGTATTATAGTAAATAATACTAAATGACTATAATTTGCTTTTATCAGAAATGAAATGTGCTCTTAGTTTACTGATTCTTGAGAATAAAAAACTTCAACTAAGATAGTATCATACAGACACTTAAACCCTGAGATGTGCTTATATGATCAATTTCACCCTAATTATTAGAGATAAACATGCAGTGTATGTTGCTATCTTTGAATTTTTCTAATAACAATGATATATCTCTCTCTTTCAAATTTTCTCTTTTCTTTTATAGCAAATATTACAAATTCTGATTTCTGACCTCCATATAAGCCTAAAAATTTAATAACACAAATACTGTCTCCAGAATTTCTTTATACCTTTTTGAAAGCTTATGCAAAATTTGGGAAAACATAACAGGGATAGATAAGGATAATTAAAAAATGATGATTTATTTCAACATTGAATTGCCTTCTAGGAAATTTCATCATTTTCCAATTTCTTATGCTTTTAGTATATTCTAGCATAGCTGTAATAATCACAAATAGTAAAGAAATAATTCCTAGTATAATTAAATAACAAAGTTTTCAATATAGAGGAAAATAATATGACTAAAATTTTATGTTGTATTTCAGGTTTTATAAAATCATAATGTAAGTCCAAATGTATTCAGTATTTCCAGAATTAAAATACTGTGTGCATTTTACTTTTTATTTAAAAGTTTGTTCTTTGTATTTAAAAAAACTCTAAGAAAGAATAAAAGCAATAAAATGTAGATTCTTATGAACAGTTATGCAAAAAAAACCCCTGAAATTGAAAGCTGAAAACTTTGATAATGTTGCCAAGGATTTGTATTTTCTGCGTTGGAAAATGATTTAAAATAGATGCATCATTTATAGGCCTATCCCTGCTCTTAATAAGTCTGAGAAATACTGGATTTTAAATTGCCTATTTAGTATGGAAATAGATTCTACAGATCGAACCTCTGTATTAAGTAGAACACTTTGTCTTTAAGTGGCACTGACATTGCAACCGTATGAAGCTAAATCCTCATTCTACATTTGGAGTGACGGTACAGATTGCAAAAAATACGTATTTATCCTGAAATCATAAAAAAGTCTTTACACAATTATTTGCAGGTAAATTTACATTATACAGGGTGTCCATGAAGTTCATGTGGAATTTTAAATTGCACATGAACTTTATGGAAGTGCTGCATTTGTTATCATAATATTTTTATTTCCCATATAATCCACTCATATATACTATATATGATGTTTACCACTTTATATGCATTTTGAAATGGGTTTATCTCAATTTCCAGACCTTTATTTAAGTAAAATATGGTTTGAAAACAAAAAAGATTTAATAGGCTCAGGTAAATGAATGTGCTCGAAAAATGCCTTAGGTTTTTTTAGTCTTAATGGATTTCTGCTGAAAACATTTATCTACAAAATAAGACATAGACATCTGTAAGCTTATAGGGCAGGTACTAACTTGAAGGTAAGTACTTTAAAAAAGCATTGCATTAATTATTCAGGTAAAGCCACTCCTTGGGAACTATTCCATTTAATCAGTTCTAAAACTTTCACTCCCAGGGAGGTTCAAGTAATTGGCAAGACAGGTTTCATCTAATCCCTGTGAATTTGTATATATGGTCAGTTTCTTCTGGAATTCCTAGGAAAAACAAAGACATAGATATAGAGTAGGGTGACCAGACCTCCCGATTTTGGCGGGACAGTTCTGCTTTTCAATAATTTGTCCCGTGGCCCACAGCGTTTTAAAGAAGTCCAGATTTTTGGAAAGAATGC
The DNA here is from genome assembly GCA_963575145.1 of Galago senegalensis. Lineage (NCBI taxonomy): Eukaryota > Metazoa > Chordata > Mammalia > Primates > Galagidae > Galago > Galago senegalensis. The sequence continues at coordinate 178 of CAUYTI010014772.1, read as the reverse complement.
ACAAACGGGCTGGAGAACAATAAGGGAATATACAGTTTTTGGCTGCCATATGGCTATTTTGCCAGAATATGAGTTTTATGTTATTTTTGTTAATTTTATAATGTTAAACTGTAATAAATAATTGCTGAGAAGTGATTATCGAGAACTGCTTATCAAAGTTTGCCTTGTTGTCAGGCCC
>CAUYTI010014769.1:0-13414 GCA_963575145.1 Galago senegalensis | reverse complement strand
AAGGTGCCAGCCACACACACCTGAGCTGGCGGGTTCAAATCCAGTCTGGGCCCGCCAAACAACAATTCGGCTGCAACCAAAAAATAGCTGAGCATTGTGGCTGGCGCCTGTAATTCCAGCTACTTGGGAGGCAGAGGCAGGAGAATCTCTTGAGCCCAGGAGTTTGAGGTTGCTGTGAGCTGTGATGCCATGGCACTCTACCCAGGGCAACAGCTTGAGGCTCTGTCTCAAAAAAAAAAATAAACTTTGTCCTGGCTGGGTGCCTGTAGCTCAGTGGTTAGGCTACTGGCCACATCCAAAAGGGCTGGTGGGCTCTAACTCAGCCCGGGCCTGCTAGAGCAAACAAAAAATAGCCGGGCCTTGTGGCAGGCACCTGTAGTCCCAGACTAGGGAGGCTGAGGCAACAGCATCATGTAAGTCCAAGAGTTTGAGGTTGCTGTGAGCTGTGACGCCACAGCCCTCTACTGAGGGCAACAAAGTGAGACACTGTCTCAAAACAAAACAGGTTTCCTCCTTTTGTAGCACAGGGATGGGGTCTGTGTTTTCAACTTTTTTTTTTTTTTTTTTTTGAGACAGAGCCTCAAGTGGCATTACAGCTCACAGCAACCTCCAACTCCTGGGCTCAAGCGAGTCTCTTGCCTCCGCCTCCCAAGTAGCTGGGACCACAGGCGCCCGCCACAGTGCCCGGCTATTTTTTGGTTGCAGCCGTCATTGTTGTTTGGTGGGTCCGGGCTGGGGATTCGAACCCGCCACCTTAGGTGTACGTGGCTGGCGCTTTAGCCAGTTGAGCTATAGGCGCTAAGCCCCCTTTTGAGTTTTATGGTGACAATAGCTGGCTTTGAAAAATGTAAACATATAATCAGTATTGTTGAAACAAATACCATTACACCAAAATCTCTATATAATAAAATGTCACCAAGACCAAGCTTAGTTTAGATTATAACTAATAGAACAAATAAATTTGGGCAAATGTCTGAAATTTGTTATAACAAGATGTGACACTTGTCTCTAATTGGCTAATAAGAAATGACCGGCATATCATCAAAACATGCAAATTGGATGTGTCTGTGCTTAAAATAAATCAAAACCAAGTTAAAGAAAATGAGATTGGGCACTTAAAAATTATGTTGTCCATGGTTGAGTTTAATGAGAATTTGGCACTGCTGACAAATCATGCAGAACTGGTGTCCTCTCTCAGAGTATTGGTAAAAGATAATGTAGAACAGGTAAGAACCTTAAGAGCCCTTGAGTGCAAAGCAATAATTTTAAGAACCCCTGAGTACAAAGATGCAATTCTATAGGGACCTGGGATCCTAAATCACTTTCCTCTGGAACCCCGAGAGCCAGTCTGCCACTCTTTCTTAACTCTTAGATTACCAGATACTTTGGGTGGGGGTTCCTCTTTGATCAGCTTGCTGCAAAAGAGCTACTTCACCGAGTGTTTATCAAGGCCTTCCGTTGCCTCTTAGGGGTTCCCTGACCTCAGTATTGCTATTAATATACATATTTTTAAAATTAAAAAAATGGGAGTAGTACAGAATGAAGAGGTTTCCAAAGATCAAAGAAAAGATGATCCATTAGTGTAGCTTTGATTTTGACTTTGGATTTGCAGTTTAGTTACCTCATTTCTTTGCAGTTCTGGGACAAAGATGTTCATTTGCCTTCCAAGGGAAATAAACTAGTGATAACCTCTTAAGACTCTTGCCTGGGAACCCTCATAGGCAGGTTTAAATCTGTGATGGAAAGTTTCACCAAACACACATGCACAAGTGAACACATGGACACTCTTAGTCAGAGATCACCTGTTTTAGTGCCTTCATTCAAAATGAGAAAACTGAGACATAAAGAGATCATCAGTGACCCATCTATGAAGCCGTGGCAGAATAAAGACATGACCTCACATCTCCCAATTCCCATTCCAGTGCTCATTCCATTCCATCACTCTGATAAATGATTCTTTTAAGCCTTTGGTATAAGTGACAACAGCTACCTGTTTCAATAACCCTTTCTATCAACAACAACAACAAAAAAAAAAAATTCGAGTTGGACGGATTCAAGACTTTCAAGTTTCCTCCTCAGAGCTTCCAACATCTATGAAAAATGAGCAAGCTCATGGAGGGGACCTAACAAGGCCAGGTGACCGAGGGCTATTTGCTTGCCTAGCTTTCCTTTTCTCTTACCTCCTCACACTAAGACTTATTTGCATGCACTTCAAGTAGCAGGTTACGTGTTATTGTCTCTAACTCACATGATCTTTTAATTCCCAAATTTGGCTCAGGTGGCCGATGTCCTGCTACCCATGCGCAGAGCGAGGCTTGATCTCAACATTGCAGAGGGTTGGTTCAAAGGGTTCACGTGAACAAACACTGAATTAAAACTAACATCTTTAAGTCTAAAATAACTGTATCAAATTTTAAATCACTAAAACTTGGCTAATAGGTCTCTATAACAATCAACCTCATGGGGTATAAATATATAATTTCCTACTGTCTCACATTTCTGAAGCTTCTGTCCTTTTAAAGAACTATTTAATGTTAATTGTTACATACTAGCTCTGTGGGGAAACAGATATAGATCCATAAAGAACTAATCGATGTAACTGTAAAGAATTTGGGTAGGTGAAGAAGAGATTAGGGAATGCTGAAGGGATGCCTGAAATAAACGACTGCCTAGTCTGACACAGAAACTAAATCAATTCAGACAGACTCATCCAACTACATCCTCTTCTCTATGATATGACCCAGGTTGAATGTGATAGCTAAGAATGAATGTGTTTCTCATCCTCCCTGGGCCTGAGAGTAAGCTCTTGGAAAAAGGAATTCACACCATAACTCAAGTCTCGTATTCTACCCTTCACCTTCACCTTCACCTCAAGAAGCTAGAAAACTTCACGAATAGCCCACTGAGTTAGTTAAGGTAAAATCTTCCCCAAAGCATTGGATATCAAGGGTATAAAACAGAAGTGGCGTTTCTAATCTCTGGAGTATCACGCACACTTTCATCTGCTAGGTAAGAATAATATTAAGCTACAAATGCAAATCTGAAAAATTAGATTCAGATTTATAAGGTAAATCTGAATAACTAGTAAAAAGTAAATACGGCAAACTCAGAAAAAAAAAAAAAAGAAGCAGCCATATGGTAAATGGATTAAAAAAAGGTTTAACTTTAAATCTGAAATCTGACCTAAAAAGTTAGGCGTGGTTTACCCCTTAACAATACAACCCACTCTTGGGTATTCACGTTCACAAGACATACGGGCTCAAGATAAAAATTGCTATATGCCCCATGTCAGGCACAGATCTTAGATAGCGACCTGGGGATAAAAGTCCCTCCGCTTAAGAACTGAGGTAGAATTGCTACTTAGAGTAAAAGGGTGTTAAACTACCTTAGCACCAGAATGTGTAAAAGACAGTAATAGTGTTCCTTTGAACGTAAGAACCAGTGAGTCCACAGCCTCTAGAACCCAGCGTGCACTCAAGAGGCATAGCTTTTGTGGAAAAGCACTCTGAAAAGTTGATACCACTCTAGCGAGGTGGCCACGGGAAAGTGACCAGTTAGAGTTCTAGTTTCTTATCAGTAAAACAGAAATTATTTTACCAAAGGTGTTTTTTTTTTTAAAGGGTTATTGTAAGTATTAGATGAGATAATCTGTAAGAAAATACCTTTTTTTACTGAGGGTGTTTTGTTGTTATTTTTCCATAAAGACAATCCAGGTTCTTATCACTACAGTGGAAGAAGATAGGGCTAATCTTTTAAGGTTTTCTTGTTTGTTTTTCTTTTGATCAAAGTATTGCCAAGATAAACAAACTAATCAGTTATTGATTGTATATTGAACCTTATAGTTACTATAGACCCAAAGCTGTTCATTGGATTATACAAATCTGAGCCTCGAGTAATAAAATTACGTCTTTCTGTGTTTCCAAGTGGCAAAATGTTCTATGTGCTCATTTTTGGGAAGGGTATTTCCACGGTTATAGACTGTTGCTCCAAATTATGTGATAATTTACATCAAGGTCATTCCCAACTTAGCTGACCAAATGTGAAAAATATGGTTCTCGCGTCAGAGACCTTGAAGAAAGAACACTCTAAGGGGATGAAAATGACTTGCGAAGAATTACAACATGGATAGCTCAAGAAATCTTAATTTATAAAAGGTCACAGAGTTACAAAAAAAATCTCTCATTTCAACTAATTAAATGAAATTTTAGTTAAATGGCACCTTTAAATATTGGTATTGCAGCTGTTGAGTGCATTTAAATAGCATTTACATGGATATAATTAGCACAATTAAACATGGGTAGAAGTGGAAACACCACTCTTAATTATATTGATATAATCAGTTTTATTAATGCTTTATAGCAACAAAAGTGACATCTGACGGTAGCATACAATTCATGACTGAATCTAATATTAAGCATTTCAGCCTATTAAGGAATCCAACCCGAGGTAATCGGGGAAAGAGGGAAGTCAAATGACGAGTTCCTACCTGTGACGATGCCATAGTTGGGAGGCTCCAGAATGACTCCATAAAACTGGATGATGTTTCTGTGACTGAGGACACTGAGTATTTCTGCCTGTAGAAAAAACACAATGCAAAATCGCATAAAATTTCATATTTTAACAGTTTAAATAAAAACAGGCCTTCTATTCAATTTTCTTTTACATACATTTACAAAGATTTGTATGTGTCAACAGCAAGTATGTGATGGGGATAAGAGTCTTTAGGAGCATTCTGGAAGGTTTAAACAGTTCTTCTGAAGCTTTCTGAAAATTTAAAAGGAAAGAGGGCTGAAGAGGCAATAAGAAAGCTTGCCAGCAAAGCTGCATGATGGACAGCAGAAGAGGACAACCGAAGAGGTAAGATAGCACACTTACTGACAGTAGACGCCTCTTCCTAACAGTCAAACATGTTTTTTTCTGCATTAATGAGTGTCTCTTCTGGGAGGGTGCAGCAATGCTGAATTTTATTAGATGGATGAGTAAAAATTAAGGTAGGCGTTTTAAACATTAATGGAATAGATTTAAGGAATACCTATTTATGTTATTTATCCAATCATTTAATCAAAATATATTACTGCTCTCCGTCTGTATTTAAGGTACTGTGAACACGTAACGGTAGATTCTTGACTTTCGGTGCTCTCTTAAAAGAAGCCGTATTTATACACTATGAAATGTATTATATACTAGAAAACTACCAAAGGGTGACATGTAAAAAAAAAAGTTATCTTTATTAAACTTAATTTTTAAAACAAAAAAAATAGAGATAGAATGGTATATATCTGCTAATGTCTACAGAAAGATGACCCCCTTTGGGAATCTGCACACTATGAATTTGTGTTATTTGCTATCAGTTTCTTCTCCATAGGGTAAGAGTTGAGATTTCTTTAAAACATACTTTGTGAAACTGGTTTTGAAGGTGATGTAAGTAGGTAGAAAACAGAAGTTTGAGGGTTGGCTTGGGGTCAATATGAAATGGAGAGAAAGGAAGATTATCATTGATTGCATGAGACACTTATCAAGGTTGCTTTAACAATGTTTTTCTTTTAATAATATAGATGGTGAAGTGGGCAGTCAAGGCTTCACCCAACAACTGCTTAACATTCAATGAGTGCCTACTGTGTACAAAGGTTCTGTGCTCATGAAGCGATATTCTTCTCTTCAGTTTCCCATCTAGGAAGAAAATGCATCAATTAGGCAACACTACTTTTTTTTTTTTTAACATGACTATTTCTTAAGGAGCAGGTCAACTCTTCGTGAGTAAAGCATTGAAGTTCAATGTGAATATAGTGCAGTGTGAGTTAATGTTTGGACCAGTATCTGTCAAACTGGGGGAGGGTTATCCTTTGGTATACTCTTTGGGTTATCTGAATTCTGTGACCACTAAAAATTTTTATGTCAGTAAAGAATAAACTCAAGAATATTCTGAATTCTTGGATGACTACTTCATAATTTGGCATGGCAGAATTTCCAGCATTCCAGCTAGTTTTTATGTTTGTACTTAAAATATTACCAAGTAATAACTTGAGGAGATGGGACTTTTTATCTTTTCAGGTGTAAGTAAGCATGGCTAACAGCTCTCAGGCAGGAAAATGCTGATGTTAAATTAACAACCATTATCCCACTGTTGTGCTCATATTCTAATTCTTTATGATAACAAAGACATAAATTCTCTTTTTCAGTATAATTTTCAAGTAAAGCCATTTTCATGGAATAAGATTTTAGGTGATTATTTAATAAATTAAAAATCTGATTTAACATCACAAAAACAATGTAATACCTTAGAGTGCGGTCTAGTTTTACGAAAATGGGTCAACAGAAAGCAAAGGCAGACTGAATAAATAATAAATGAAGCGATACTATGATGTTAGCAATTCAAGCAAGTTCCAACGGATTCGAGCATGAGGTTAACTGAATTACTAAAACCTGCATCTCAGCAATTGGTATCTGCCAGTGAGCAGATATGCTATGGGGATTTTGCCTTTATAAGCAACTGTCTGCAACAGTTCATTAATGAAACTATTGTAGTAAGTACATAGTAAATTTTTCATTGAATTGTTGTTTTCCCACTGTTTTTTAGATTTACTTCTGAGCTACTCTAGCAAATGGATTGGCCATCAAAATAATGGATAGTGGTTTAAAAATGAGTTCACTATTAAAAAGAAAGCATAATAATGATGAAGGCTAAAATAATGGTCCAAATTGACAGCAACATAAGCAATTTATTTATGGCAAATATAATTTGATGAAAATTGTTAAACTGTATTAATTTTATAGTTTTATTTTTATGTAATTTAACATTGGTTTGTTTTTATAGGTATATAAGAGCTATGAGGAGTTAATTCTTTGTGTATACTTAAGTAACACTTGCAACACAGAAGACTTAATTTTTCTATATAAAAGAACTACACTGGCAGACATGGTAATCCTAGCACTTTGGAGGCCTGGGCAGGAGGATCACTTGAGCTCAGAAGTTGGAGACCAGCCTGAGCAAGCGCAAGACCTCATCTCTACTAAAAACAAACAAACAAAATTAGCTAGGCATTGTGGCAAGCTCTTGTAGTCGCAGCTACTCAGGAGGCTGAGACAAGAGGACACCTTGAGCCCAGGAATTTGAGGTTGCTGTGAGCTATGATGATGCCACTGCACTCTACCCATGGCAAGACTCAGAATCTTTCTTTAAAAAAAAAAAAAGCACTACACATTTCTCAGTTTGTAAATGTTATTCCAGGGACTCAAACAGATACTTATACCCAATGTTCAAAGCAGCATTATTCATAATAGTCAAAAGGTGGAAACAACCCAAGTGTTCATCAATACACCAATAAAGGCTTGGCGCCTGTGGTTCAAGTGGCTAAGGCGCCAGCCATATATACCCAAGGTGGTGGGTTCGAATCCAGCCCGGGCCTACCAAACAAAGGTGCCGGCTGCAACCAAAAAAACAGCCAGGTGTTGTGGTGGGCGCCTGTGGTCCCAGCTACTCAGGAGGCTGAGGCAGGAGACTCGCTTGAGCCCAGGAGTTGGAGGTTGCTATGAGCTGTGATGCCACAGCGCTCTACCCAGGGGGACAGCTGAAGGCTCCTGTCTCAAAAAAAACCCAAAACACACCAATAAGATAGTCCCTGATGCTTAAACAATGGAGTAATATTTTGGCCTCAAAAAGGAATTAAGTACTGATATATGCTGAAACATGGATGAACCTTGTAAACATACTAGTGAAATAACCCAGATACTAAAGGGCAAATATTGTATGATTCCACTTACAAGATGTATCTTGAATAAGCAAATTTAGAGATGAAGAAAGCAGATTAAAGGCTACCAGGGGCTGGTGGGAGGAGGGAATGAGAAGTTATTGCTTAATGAGTACACAGTTTCTGTTTGGGGTGATGAAAATTTTAAAAACAGATAATCATAATGGTTGCACAACACTTCGAATATAATGAATGACATTGAATTATGTACTTAAGTGTCATTAAAATGGCATATTTTATTCTATTTATATTTTACCACAATAAAAAGTTTAAAAAATGAAATTACAGAGTTTTGCAGAGATGAATGATCACAGTCTATACATATAATCCAAAGTCTAAATATCCTTAAGATAAATATGTAATTTTCCAGATTAGGATTTGAGGATCTAAGAAGAGACTGGGATAGATTGTGACAATATTAACACAGGATCTAAGACTCTCTATAAAAATAAAGGGTCACAATATGATAAACAGAGTAATCAAGGTCCATCCATAAAAATATCTAATAGTAATGTCCTTACAAAAATGTTCATACAAATTATTTTGTTTGTAGCAAAATATGTGTCTGCTCACTGCTTCCAGCTGAGACAATTCCTTCCTCTCTTCCTCCTGCCTTTCTTCTTTTTTTTTTTTTTTTTGAGACAGAGCCTCAAGCTATCCCCCTGGGTAGAGTGCTGTGGCATCATAGCTCACAGCAACCTCCAACTCCTGGGCTCAAGCGAGTCTCCTGCCTCAGCCTCCCAAGTAGCTGGGACCACAGGCGCCCACCACAATGCCTGACTGTTTTTTGGTTGCAGCCATCATTGTTGTTTGGCAGGCCTGGGCTGGATTTGAACCTGCCACCTTAGGTGTATGTGGCTGGCGCCTTAGCCACTTGAGCCACAGGCGCCGAGCCCCTCCTTCCTTTCTTCATGGAAAAAATTACAAAGGTTTTTGTTCGTTGATAAACCTGGGGAGGTGGTGGGCTTTCTGTCATTAGTTCTATTTTACCTGGCCATTTCTATGCATTTACCTGGGGAAATGAGCTCAGTTTGCCAGAAGTTGGTCAGCACATGGGTTCCCAATGACCAATTCAATCAGATATGAAGAAAAATTAATTATCATAGCTTTAATTCTCTTCCTTTAAAGTACTTCCAACAGTTTTTAAAATATTCTCATCTTCAGAGTGATCCCTTTCTCTCAATTTGAATTTTTTTAAATTTAAGCTCAAATTGTAATTTGTTTCTTTAATTTTGGAGAGCTGCCATTTGATTCTTAAGATTTTGTGTCTTTAAAACTTGTTTACATATTTTATATTCTACTAACATAGTCTAAACATATTTATGTGACAGATTAAAAATAAAATTGAGTTCACTTCTTTATCTGAAAAAAAGCACAGATACCAACAGCAACCTAGTTATAGACTGAAAGTAGTGGTTTATTACGCCCCACATCGTTATGCGGGAAGCCTCAATTTACCTCTGACACGTGGAACAGGCTTTTCTCCCTGGCTGTCAACAGCTATCACCCTCCTCTACCCAGCACCAGGACTGTGTCTCATCAGGGTCCACATTGCCTGTGATGTGGCACTGACACCAGGCACACGTGGACTGCCCACCCATGTCAGCTGCTCCCCCACACTACCCCATGGACTTTGATCTCTGAGGTCCTCACCAATTTTAAGACTATCAACGGACAACAGTAACAGAAAGAAAAGTGGATCATCCAGTCATTCAGCTGATGCAGTCTCCTCCCTGCATGATCCATCCAAGGTCAAAGACTCTCTCTAAAGATAGCTCTGCCTCAAAATTACCAGTAGTTCCAAGGTCACTTTTATACTTATGAAATAATAAAAATTATGTGTCAAGAAAAAAGACTGGGAAGAAACACTAATTGCGGTTATCTCTAAGAGGCAAAAAGAAGAAGTGACTTTAAGATTTTTTTTTTATTATTTCTTAAACGTTTTACTGTAAGTCCATATCCTCCTTTTTTTTTTTTTTTTTTTTTTTTTAAATGTTTTTAGTCAGGTTCTCACTCTGTCACCCACTGCTATGGCTTGATCATAACTCACTATAGCTTCAAACTCCTGGCCTTAAGTGATCCTCCTTGTCTAAGCCTCCTGAGAAGCAATGAAAGATTAGGCTTCAAAAACACTGGACAGACCCCTGGGAGTGGGATACAGCACTCACAGAGACCTTACCTAACAAACGCAAACACTGTGACCTAGTGGTACCCTTATATTAATCTGAAATAAAAAACAACTGACTGGAAACATAATTTAATTGAATAGTGGACTAAATGAGTGAAAATTTAATTCCAGTTCCAAAATGGATGGCCTTGGTCACTCCTAAACCTTGCTTTCTTCCTAGGAAACAACTCAGTTGGACAAAATTATCTTCCAAATTCCTTCATGCTTTAAATTTTTACCTATTTTTGTTTTTAAAAGTTAATTTACTATCAACACTACTTTACACAGAGTGGGTATTCAATGAATACTTGATAAACTGCACAGAGGTAATTAACCATGGTGTATTAGGACATACTCTGGAGTAAAAAGGGTTCAGTTTGAGTCTTGTCTTTAACACTTACAAGCTGGGTGACTCTGAGGAGGTTATGTAACCTCTCTGAGACTGTTTCCTCATTTATAAAATAGGAAGAGTAATCCCATCCCAGTGCTTGCAAATGCCGGGTACCCAACCAATGCTAAGTCCTTTCTCTGATAGCTTTTCACTTCCTTTATAATTAATACCTTTCATTAAGAGTCAAGTCAAGCTTGTGAGTAAATCTGTATTTCTTCAAGCAATGAATTCCAATCACAAAATTTTGCTTCTTTTAATTAGCCTCATATATTCAACTTTCCACGTTCACTTATGTTTTTACCTAAATATAGCACTTTAATATTTCCAAAGCATTTATCTGACCTGACCCTTGCAAGTAAGATATTTCATCATATATAAGTGTTGAGAAATTGGGTCTTTGGTTTTATTTTCTCAAACTCACTTGCCTGCAGCCTAGCAAATGTCATAAATAAAATTTGAATCCTTGTCTATGACCTCTTTTTTTTTCAAGAGAATTAAATCGTTTATTGATTACACATGATAATGGTAGATATACAAGCTTCATTCTCATCTGTAATTGTATCTGGTACCATTATTCAATTTAGATATACTGCATAGGAGATGCCAACAATCACCTTTATAACCAATAATTCCATGATTTTCCTTGGATGACCCTTTTAAATGGTGAGCTTCAGGTCACAACAATAACCCTCAGTTCAACTACACCAAGGTATCTGAAGACAATGGCTTCTCCACTCTGCTCCAGCAGCTCAAGATGCCGAAAGGAAAGAAGGCCAAAGGGAAGAAGGTGGCCCTGGCCCCTGCCACAGTGAAGAAGCAGGAGGCCAAGAAGGTAGTGAATCCTCTGTTTGAGAAAAGGCCAAGAACTTCGGCATTGGGCAGGACATCCAGCCCAAGAGGGACCTCATCCACTTTGTCAAATGGCCCCGCTACATCCGGTTGCAGCGGCAAAGAGCCATCCTCTACAAGCGGCTGAAAGTACCTCCTGCCATTAATCAGTTCACCCATGCATTGGACCACCAAACAGCTACTCAGCTCTTAAGCTGGGCCACAAGTACAGACCAGAAACAAAGCAAGAGAAGCAGGGACTGTTGGCCCGGGCTGAGAAGAAAGCTGAGGGCAAAGGGGACGCCCCCACTAAGAGACCACCTGTTCTTAGAGCAGGGGTTAACATTGTCACCACGTTGGTGGAGAATAAGAAGGCTCAGCTGGTGGTGATTGCACATGATGTGGACCCCACTGAGCTGGTTGTCTTCCTGCCTGCCCTATGTTGGAAGATGGGGGTCCCTTACTGCATTATCAAGGGGAAGGCCAGGCTGGGGCGTCTCCTCCACAGGAAAACCTGCACCACTGTGGCCTTCATGCAGGTTAAAGACAAAGGAGCTCTAGCTAAGCTGGTGGAAGCCATCAGGACCAATTACAACAACAGATACGATGAGATCTGCCTTCACTGGGGAGGCAACGTCCTGGGCCCGAAGTCTGCGGCTCTCACTGCCAAGCTGGAAAAGGCTAAGGCTAAAGAACTTGCAACTAAACTGGGCTAACCGTACACTGTTTAGTTTTCTGTACATAAAAATAATAAATATTCAAGCCCCCCCCAAAAGACAATGGCTTCTTCACCAAAGCAGGTTGTAAATGAATTTCAAATAGAATCTGGCATCACCCTGAAGGAATTCTAGCTTCACACTTTTGGAAAGTTTACCAAAATGACTTCAGAGTAGACTAACTTTACACAGCACATTAAAAAGAAGAAAAAAAAAGACACATGTATTCAGCGTGTCTATTACTATTGATTACTATTACATTTAGTAATCAAAAGCATGGGTGCCAAAAAAAAAACTACATTTAGTAATCAAAAGCATGGGTGCCAAAAAAAAAAAAAAACTACATTAAAACCCTTTGTGGGAATGCTTTATACTTTCCACAGAACAGAAACTAAAATAACCTGTTATACAATTAGTCACAAATACAGTCCCTGAGTTTTTTGCCCATACACATGAGTATTGTTTAAAACATGTCTTTGTAGCAGCTAGGCCCTGCCACCACTGTGCTTGGCTTAGTTCATAAATCTGTTGTAACCTGTAGCTTCCCTGTCACTTCTCTGGCTCTTCTCTCCTGCTAAGCTTTGTTCCTGGGAATAATTAAAACCTTCTGCCACTGCCTTAGCTACTGTTGCTACTGGAACCACCACAGCCACCTTGGTTTCGTGGTTTGGCAAAGTATTGGCCACCACCACCATAAGGGCCAGAGCTTCTGCATCCAAAATTTCCTCCCTTCATGGGTCCAAAATTTGATGACTGATTGTTATAACTGCCAAAATCATTGTAACTTCCACCACCTCCAAAACTGCTTCCATCATTATCAAATCCATTGTAGCCATCCCCACTGCCACCATATCCACCACCACCACCATGGCTGCCACCAAAGCCACCTCCATGGCCAAAATTGTCATTTCCACCAAAACCACCTCCATGAACCCCATCGAAATTTCCAGAACCACTTCGACCTCTTTGGCTGGACAAAGCACTAGCCCTCTGTTGCTTTGATGGGGCTTTCCTTACTTCACAGTTGTGGCCATTCACAGTATGGTATTTCTGAATGACAATCTTATCTACAAAATCATGGTCATCAATCATATCAAAAGCAAAGCCCCTCTTCTTGCCACTGCCTCGGTCAGTCATGATTTCAATCACTTCAATTTTCCCATACTGTTCAAAATAGTCTCTTAAGTGATGTTCTTCAGTATCTTCTTTAATGCCACCAACGAAGATCTTTTTCACAGTTAAGTGGGCACCAGGTCTTTGAGAATCTTCTCTGGAAACAGCTCTCTCTGGTTCCATAACTCTTCCATCCACTTTGTGTGGCCCTGCATTCATTGCTGTATCCGCCTCCTTCACTGTCGCATACGTGAAAACCCAAAGCCCCTGGAGTGCTTGGTGTTTGGATCTCTCATTGCCACGCAGTCTCTGAGCGTTCCCCATTGCTCAAAATGGCTCCTCAGACTCTCATCAGTCGTTTCAAAGCTCAGCCCTCCGATGAAGAGCTTCCGCAGCTGTTCAGGCTCTTTAGGAGACTCTGACTTAGACATGATGGCAGTGGGAAGAGAGA
>CAUYTI010014768.1:0-39444 GCA_963575145.1 Galago senegalensis | reverse complement strand
TGCTTTTCTTATGTCTGGCTTTTTGCAGAATTTTCTCCTTTGTCTTAATTTTGGCAAAATTAATTGCAATGTGTCTAGGAGATACTTTATTTGGATTGAGTCTTGCTGGAGTTCTGAAACTGTCTGCTATCTGAAGTTCTGAATCTGTTGCAATGTTGGGGAAATTCTCCTCCAAAATCCCTTGGAGTAGAGCATCTGCACCTTTAGGACCATCCTCTTCTCCTTCGGGAATTCCTATAAGATGAATGTTTGATCTTTTGGAGTGAGCCCACAACTCTCTCAGGGAATGATCTGTTTTTGCTCTCCATTTGTCTACCTTGTTGAGTGTTTGGAAACGTTAATGTTGTGATTTTTAATCAACAGTGTTTATGTTATTTGGACTGAATAAATGTTGCTTATAGAAAAGTCTGATTTTGTGTTATGATTACATTTGTCAACCTAAATAAAAAGAGAGAGACAGAGATTCTCCAAGAAAAAAATGGTACTTATTTCAGAATAGGATATTGTCGTGGAAATAGAGTGTCCTGGTAAAGTACATACTTGGGGAGGTAAAGGAAGACAAAGGTTTTTAAAGAAAAATGAGGAGGATTACATAATTGTTTTCAGACAATTGTCCATGGCTATAAAGATTAACAAAGATAGTGCCAACTCAGGGATAGGTAGTCAGTTACCAGGCAGATGTCTTTGCAGAAGCATTTGATTCTCACAACTTTCATACGTCTTCCTTTTGATCAAGATTTCCCCCCCAAAGCATTGCTGATCAATCATCCTGCAGTTTGGTTTTGATTGTCCCTCGATGCTGGAATGGACCTGTGCTGGGCCTGCAATGGAGGGAAGTGATGGTCATACAGGGGTCAGTGTAAAAACCCTTGTAGCTACACTTCAGCAACAAGTGGGGTTTGGAGGGAGTGACCCTCAGGCTGAATCTACCTGGACCCCACTGTTAAGTTTGATTTTGTCTATGTTGTTTTGTTTTGGGTTTTTTTTTGTCTTTTGCTATCATCTCGTAGTGCTGGGGCAGCATTATTCTGTTAGGAGTTGTACTTCTGCAAAAAATCTAACAAGTAATAGGTACAAAGTTGAAAAAGGGGAAATACAAAGTAAAATTGATAGTAATATGACAGTCTCAGTTTGCATAATGGTTTTGAGGCATAGGCTTAGGCTTAAAGACCATCAGCTGAGTAAATCAAGAGGCCACTGTCCTGCCGCAGGAAGAAGGTGAGCTCAGAGGTCTCGATATGAGGTTGAGTCTTGACACCGCATCTAGGAGAAAGCTGCCTGCAGCATGAAAGCATCAGCCTCTTATCTTGGCCTGCAATTTGGTGTCTCGTGCTATAGCGGTGGGTGGAGTGGGGAACATTTTGTGTGGCTTGTACACCAGGTATGAGACCTGGTCCTTAAAATTTATCTAGTTTCAGCACGTAAGAGAAGCTTCCACTTTGAGTAGTTCTATGGAAGAAAGTTGGACTGGAAGAATCTAGATGAATTTAGCACCTAGTATAGTCTATGACAAAAACCTGAAAGCAGCCCACAGAGCTGCAGGCCCCTGACAGCTGCCTCACAGCTCTTCTTTTTTCTTTTTCTCCAGTTTTTGGCCGGGGCTGGGTTTGAACCCACCACCTCTGGCATATGGGACCGGCGCCCTGCCCCTTTGAGCCACAGGTGCGGCCCCACAGCTCTTCTTTAGAAACAACCTTTTCTCTCTACATTGATCCCACTGGAGTCTCAGATCCAAAAATCTCTCGAGGCTAAAAAGTTTCAAATTTTACTTAGTCTCAAAGTTCCCGGGCCTGCCAAGAAGTGGCAATTTTTATGTACTGGTCAGAAGGCTGGGAACCCATGAAGCTGGGCCTTCCGTGCACATTCTTGAGTGTGATATTTCAGTGAAAGCTATGGTAACGTAACTAATGTTATCAATTGAATCCCGCTATAAAGAGAACTTGAAGTGTCTGTAGTCCCTGCTGAGGGGAAGGAAGCTGAATTGACAGGATTACTTGAGCCCGGGAGTTCAAGACCAGGTTGGGTCACAAAGTAAGATACCATCTCAAAAAAAAAAAAAAAAAGAAAGAAAAAAAAATTCCTTCTTGGTCTTGCCTTGTGCTTTTTCTGGCCTACCATGATATCTGTGCTTTTTGCTTCCACCATTCTAATCGTGTTTTCATTTTTTACCGGCTCTCTATCACTTCAGGTCTGCTTGTTTTCTGTGGCTGCCAGAACAAAGTGCCACGTGTGGCAGTGGGGTAAGCAGCAGAAATGAATCTCACAGTCCTGGGGCAGATCAGGTGTCAGAGCCTCATGCTCTCAGGAGGCTGTCTGTTGTCATGGGGCCTTCTGCCTGTCCCTAGCTGTCCTCCCCACTTTTCACAGGGACAGCAGTCCTGTGGGATTGTGGTCTCCCCTTAACTTGATTACTTCACAGGAACCAGAAGTCAGGATGTCAACATATCTTCTGGGGACATGATGTAGTGATTACATCCTATTCTACCTCCACTCAGGAATTCTGGAGCACCCCATCCTCCTCCACTCTGGATGGTTGCTCTTAGATCTGCTGAGAGGTGTTTTGTACTTTAGAAACAAAGTCCCATGTGTTGGAGAGCCTGCCTCTGGGCGCCGTTCTGCTTTCGGGGTTTATCGCAGCCTCTGCTGAAGGGTGTCCTCAAGGACCAGCCTGAGAAGGGTGCGCTGGGGGAGCCAGCCAAGTCTGCGCACGTCTGCACACTCCAGCCACGCTCAGGTCCTGCTTCCTTTCTGCGTCTTCTTTTCCTACTTTCAGAGACACTTTCCTATCTATATCTTCAAACTTGTCTATTGAATTTTTTTTGAGACAGAGTCTCACTCTGTCACCCAGGCTAGAGTACTGTGGCCTCATGACAGCTCACAGCAGCCTCAGACTCCTGGACTCAAGCAATCCTCTTGCCTCAGCTTCCTGCGTAGCTGGGACTACAGGCGCCTGCCAAAATGTCTGGCTAGTTTTTCCATTTTTAGTAGAGACAGGGTCTCGCTTTGCTCAGGCTGATCTCAAACTCCTGACTTCACAGGACCCTCCCCCTCAGCCTCCCAGAGTTTCGGGGTTATAGGTGTGAGAGTCATGGCGCTGGTCCTGACGAGATTTTTAATAATGATAGGATTTTAATTTCTAGAAGCCTTTACTGGTATTTGGTCCTGTTTCTCAGAGGCCACATCCCATCCAGCGGCTCGAGGTGCTCTGTTTTGGTGCACCTGGTGTCTGCCCGTGTCCCCCCTGTATCTCAAAAGTGGTCTCTAGTTGTTTGCTTTGTGGTCACTACAAGGTAAGGATCTTTCTGCTGGGATTTACTGCCCTTGTGCTGGGCCTCAAGTTCCAGGATGAAGAGAGACTTTGCTGAAATAGTCGCCTGCTGCCTCAGTGCTTCCTCCACCATTCGATTGTGGAAATCCTAACCCCAAAGCGATGGTGCTAGGCCTTTGGGATGGGGTCAGGCCCAGGGTGGAGCCCTCATGAAGAGGACTGGCGCCCTTGTAAGGACTCCAACAAGTGTCTCCCTCAGCAGACATTGGGCTGGCCGGCACCTTGATCTTGGACTCTAGGCTCCAGAACCCTGAGATGAATTCCGTTGTGCAGGCTGCCCAGTCTGTGCCACCTGAGCTGAGACACCTACCCCCATGTCAGCCAGCTTTGCAGCCTGGCAGGGCAGGGTCTGGGCACGGAGACCCTGACAGGGTTGGGGCCTTTGCCAGAATCCACCCAGAGTGTGGTGCCCCTGGGCACTGTGGGACCCCCTCTGCACTCTGGCCCAGTGGGATGAACCTTTCTGCATGGGGGCTTTGGGCTGTGCAGGCCACACTGGGCAGGTGACTGTCCCTCTGCAGATGAGGAGGGCTGTGTACGAACACGTGGCCACACACATGAGGAGGGACCACGGTCCTCTGTGTCCACACTCCTGCAGGGCCAGCCTCCAGCTCCTCACCTACTTCCTCACACCCCTGGGTGTGGCAGGGCCCAGGCCAGGTCCCCTCTCCTCCTGCACCCCTCTTGATGGCCACCCCACTGTTGCACAGGCTGCCATGGGCAGAGAGTCGCAGCTGGGCCTCCCGACCTGGTCTCTCCCCAGCTCCCAGTTTGGCTGCCTGCCTCCCTCCTACTCCTCCTTGGACTTCTGCACAGGAGTGACCAGTGGCTGCTCTGGTCTCTCCCCTGGGGCCCAGAAACATTGCGTCCTTCTCCCAGGCCCTGTGTGTCCCTGCATGTCAAGGCAGATGCGCCCAGCTGTAGACAGGCAGTGTGGGGGCTCCCCATCTCGGCTGCACCCTGCCCTCTTCCTGGAACCCTGTGATGGGAGGTGGGGTATGAGTAGCTGGGAGACAGAGACGTGTCTCCTCTGCCTCTTGACCCCTGGTACCGAGCACTTAGAGGACCCTCAGGAGCTGTGAGTGGAGGGCAGGCTGGAGCACTAGGCCCTTGTTGGCAAGTATCGCTGGGGGTCCGGGGGAGGTGGTGTGGAGTGCAGCTGCCTTTGTTTGCTTTGCTGGGAGCCATGAACATAGACAGAGGAACATGACCCAGCCCATCAGCCAGAGTATGAACCCGGAATGTGCCTCTCTGGAGCACAAGTTCAGTGGCCCCAATTTTGGGGGTTTCTGCATTCTTCATGCATGTTTAGAGAAAAGAAAGTGCACATTGGTCTCCCAATAATCATAGGAGTTCCTTTGCCCAAGGCCCACCTTGCCCACCTACCACTGCGTGGGCAGCAAGAGGTTTTCAGTTCCTGCGGAGGCTGGGCTACCAGGTATAAAGCCAGGACAGAGAGCAAAGCCCCTGTGGCTCCAGGGCTACACGAACAGACCTGGCATCCCAACCTGTGCTGGCTCCAGAGACAGCCCAGAGCCCTGCCTGCACCTGACTGCTCACTGCCTGTGGGTAGCTGCTGCTGTGCACTCTGATGCCCCAGGCTGCTCCACTGGCATCAACTGCCCCACCTGACTTTGTTCCCTGGCAAGCAACTTGCGTCCCCCAACAACCTCCACCCAGACTGCCAGGTAGCTCTGGTTGCCAGGAGCCTGGTCTCCCATGTGGACTCCACATTTCCCCTAGGCCTCTGGGAGGTGAGTGGGCAGCTCCTGGGTTCCTCCTCATCAGTTCATGGTCAGGAAACTTGGGAGGGAGGCCTGCCTATGTGGGGCACCATGCCCCAGACCCCACCCCAGGGCCCCCTAAGGACTGGAGTATGAGGCCAGGATGAGACTGATGGTGAGCAGGGGCCTCAGCCATCAGCAGATGTCTACCAGACAGGCACTGCTCTGTGCGCTGGGACCTCAGGCTGGGCAGAGCCGGGGCAGGCAGGCTGGGCCTCAGGAGGCCTCTCTGGGCAGA
The DNA here is from genome assembly GCA_963575145.1 of Galago senegalensis. Lineage (NCBI taxonomy): Eukaryota > Metazoa > Chordata > Mammalia > Primates > Galagidae > Galago > Galago senegalensis. The sequence continues at coordinate 34,094 of CAUYTI010014768.1, read as the reverse complement.
ACCTGACTGAGGTGAAGGGAGCTGGGGGTGGGGAGGGGAGAGGCTAGGAGTGGGAGCAGAGGGACTGGCACATGCAAAGGCCCCGTGAAGCCTCAAGGAACCAGAGTGGGGAGGACAGAGGATTGGGGCTGTGATATGGTTTGGGCCCTTAGGATGGGACTGAGGGCCTCGGGTATGGAAACAAAGATGCAGGCATCAGTGCAGAAGTCCTGGAGAAGAAAGGGAAGAGCAGGTGATGCTGGCTCCCTGCCCAGCTGCTGCCCATGGCTCCCTCCTTAGGTGCCACCCCGAGGTCCACACCTGACCCTCCATCCCCAGCCTCCTGGCTGCCCTGCTCTAGTCCTGGGCTCTAGGGCACTCCAGATGTGTCCTCCTATGTCCCACAGGCCCTGGACCTCCCTGTATCCATAGCTTCCAGTGACCAGTGGGTAAAAAAGACTCACTGGTCATTTTAGGAGCTTCCAAATAATTTCTGAGAACTGAATGTAAGGAAATTTGGAATAAGCAATAAAGATACAGAGATAATTGGGCATCTCCAGCAGGAGCAAGGGTTTCACACCCAAGTCTTTTGTAACCTTTCTATGATCTTACAGTGTGTGAGTTACAGATAACGGTGAACAAGGCAGAAATTCCTGTCTGCAGACTCCTGCAGTGGGTTGAATACCCCGCCCCCCAAAGATAGATCCAAGCCCTAAACCCCGGGGCTGTGAACATGACCTTACTTGGAAATAGGGTCTTTGCAGATGTAATTAAGTTAAAGATCTTCAGATGGAGATTGTCTTGGATTGACTAGGCCTTCTTGTAGGAGAAAGCAGAGGAGATTTGAGACACACAGGGAAAAAGCCCAATAAAGATGGCGGCAGAACTGGAAAGATGCAGCCACATGACCAAGGCCACCAGGGCACCTTTAGTGGCCACCAAAGGGGCCACCTTTCCCCCCTCAGGGTCCCCAGAAAGAACCAGTCCTGCCAACACCTTGATCTTGGGCCCCGGCCCTGAGTGCTGGGAGGGACACATTCTGTTGTTCTAGGCCCCAGTGAGGGTCCTTCCCTTGGCAGCCCAAGTAGACCATGAAGACAGGCAGGTGACCTCCACACACAGAGGGTCAGTCCACGTCCCTTTGGGGTGTCTTTGGGAGAGCTGGGCTTGTCTATTATAAATAATTTCTTTTCTTTTCTTTCTTCTTCTTTTTTTTTTTTTTTTGTGACAAGAGTCTTACCATGTCACCCTCAGTAGAGTGATGTGGCGTCACAGCTCACAGTAACCTCAAACTCTTGGGCTTAAGCGATTCTCCTGCCAAGTAGCTGGGACTATAGGCACCCGCCACAATGCCTGGCTATTTTTTTGTTGTAGTAGTCATTGTTGTTTAGCAGGCCCCTATGTATGTGGCCAGCACCCTAACCACTGAGCCTTGGGTGCCAAGCCTCATAAGTAATTTCTACATTTCTCTGCCCCATGTAAATTTGTGACTTGTTTTCACTTATACTTTGAACTGAATAGAATATCTTATTGGTTTCCCCACTAAAAACAAGTTAAATACAATTTTTAACGTGTTCACTTTGTATCTGTGTAGGAGTCATGATTTTGTCTCTTTTTAGGGATTGTGAAATAGAAATTTCTGGATACAAAATCAGTCTCTTGGCTGCTGGCCCAAGTACTTGCCTTGTTCTAGTTATTTGTGATTTAAGAAAGTAAATAAATTGCAGTACTCCTGGGGGGAAAAGACTTTAATCCCATGAGACACTGAGTTTTAAAACAAAAAGGGAAATGGTCTCCGTGAGCAAGTTTGTTTAGTTTTGCTGAGGCCCACATACGTGTGGCCCTGTGGAGGAGACACGCGCTGGTGAGCTCAGGAAACCACAGCGATGGGCACGTCCCAGGCACTGGCTCAGAGGGATGGGGGTCGCTTCTCCAGTGTGGGCAGGAATATGGACTGTGGGTTCATCTCTGCGCCACCCCATCCTTCCCATGGGCAGAGCAGGGCAGTGACCATGGGCTGTGAGCAGCAGAGACTGCGTACAGCAGCTCTTCAGCCCCAGCCCCTCTGCAGGCCAAAGGAGGCCGAGCACAGCCCAGCCGGCTGCAGCTGTTTCCAAAACCAGTCTCAAGCCCCTCCCTGCCCTACTTCCTCTCACCCCAGCTCCTTCTGTCTCCCCACACCCGCTGTCAGCCGCCCTCCCCCTACTGAGGTCAGCGATGGCAATAGCAACAGGCAATGACAGGGACTCTGGAAGTCATAGTGCTGGGCCGAACTCAGGTGGCCACTACTGGGGACCTTGCCCTCCTCACAGCTGTAGGCCCTGCTGAGCCTCACTGGGCTTGGTGGTCCCCTGAGGCCAGGGAGCAATCAGTCACCCCAAACCCTGCCTTCCAGAGCCCCCAAGACACTGAAGTCCAGCGGCCTGGTCAGAAAGGAACTGGCTGGCAAAACATCCGGCTGCGTGATCTGGGCCCTGCACCCCCAGATCTGTGGTGAGGTCACGTCTGACCACAGTTCCAGGTGGCTACCCCAGCATGGATGCGTCAAATCCCTTGCTATTTTCTGCCCCAGAGGAATAGTGCACCTGCTTGGTGGTAGGCTTCTGGGGAGGGATTTTCCACAGTGAGACAGCTGGGTCACCTGCAGGCCACGGGTGGGAGAACACTATGGAGAACAGCCAGGAGCCTTCGACCTGGGAACCTACTGCTCTCTCAGGCATTTGTCCATGCACTCATTCACTCATTCCTTTGTTCTCCCATGCATTCGTTCACTCATTCATTTGTTCACTCATGCATTCGTTCACTCATTCCTTTATTCTCCCATGCATTCATTCGCTCATGCATTTGTTCCCTCATGCATTTGTTCACTCACTCATTTTTTCACTCTTGAATTTTCTCACTCACTGATTTGTTCACTCATGCATTTGTTCACTAATTCATTTGTTCTCCCATGCATTTGTTCACTCATACATTTGTTCATTCATTCATTTGTTCACTTGTTCATGCATTTTTTTCTTTCATTCATTTGCTTATCCAGTCTCAGGTATCAGGGAAGATAAGTGTGCCTAGTCCAAACCCAGAAGAGCTGCCACCTGTGACACATTTGGGTGACTCAGATCCTCTGAGGGTAGACAATTTGCACTAATGTCTTAGTCTAAACCAGAGGTTCTCACCCCAGCATTTTGAACTCCAGGAGACACTTGGCAAAGTCTAGAGACATTTTGGGTCATCCAGTGCTGGCCACAGGAGGGCCTGCCCATGTCTGCATGCATCTGGTAACTCTGCCTCCCTCTCCCTCCCAGAGCAGCTGTTCCTGGCCCTCCCTGCCCCTAATGCATCTTCCTCCCCTTCCTTCCTGGGACACAGTTTGTCCCTGAAGCATCAGAATGAACCATAGAGTATAATGAAATCAGAGCTCACACTTAGGGGCCCAGCAAGGCTTTAGATGCCCCAGTGTCCGGCCTTTGTGTCTTAAGAAGGATGTCAGGCCAGATGACTGATGGGCCTATTCCACTGCCCCCCAACATGGAAAATAGAAGCACTAGAGCTGCAGGGAAGGTTTCCCTGGGCATGCAGGACTTTGAAGGGACCTGGGAATGGTGAGAGCTGGATGGGTGCCAGAGGAGAGGGAGGCCCAGGGCAGCTGACCGGATGTCTTGGTGGGCAGTAACAAAGCTGCTCAGAGGGCCAGAGAGGCTGGGGAGGGTCAGGGAGGGAGCAGTGAGCACTGATGGGCCACAGGACCTTGACAGGCTGGCCCTGTCCTGGGATGGTGTGGGACCCTGTGGGACTGGGATGGCCTACTATAGAGCTCTGCTGCCAGAGGCTATGGAGGCCCAACCTGGGGAGGCTGACCTGGAGGCCAGGCAAGGGCAGGAGGGGAGGGCCTCTTCCTGGTGAGGTGGCAGTGGGGACAGAAGTCAAGGAAGGAGGCCCTGGATCCTCAGGAGGGAGATGGCTGATGTGAGGGCAACAACTGGGGATTTCCACCTGCATGGGTGCCCATCTGCAGGGATGTTCACCTGCATAAATGTCACCCTGTGTGGATGCCCACCTGTACATATGCCCAACTGTGTGGGTACCTACCTGTACAGGTGCCCACCTGTGCAGATGCCTACCTGTGTGGATGCCCACCTATAGGGATGCCCACCTGTACAGCTACCCACCTGCATGGAATCCCACCTGTACAGATGCCCACCAGCACAGATGCCACCTGCAGGGATGCCCACCTGCATGGATGCCCACCTGCACAGATGCCCACCTGCACGGATACCCACCTGCATGGATGCCCACCTGTACAGATGCCCACCTGCGTGGATGCCCACCTGCACAGATGCCCACCTGCACGGATGCTTACCTGCGTGGATGCCCACCTGTACAGATGCCCACCTGTGTGGATGCCCATCTGCATGGATGCCCACCAGCACAGATGCCCACCTGAACAGATGCCCACCTGCAGGGATGCCCACCTGCAGGGATGCCCATCTGCCCAAGTGCCTCCCTATGCCATGACCACCTGCATGGATGTTCACCTGCACAGCCTTCCTCTGCTTTCCTCCTGCTCACACATGTTCAAATCCTCCCAGACCCATAGACAGCTTGTTCCTAACAGGACCATCCTGAGTGTGTTATTCTAAACTTGCCTTTTCACATCTCCTGGTCAACAGAGAAAGTTCTGACTTGTTCCATCACTATAGAACAGAGCTTTGTATGGATCAGAGCCACAGAGTAGGGCCCCACATCGGGGGGAGTCCAGAAGAGGGTCCCCCAAGCTCCTGTTCAGCCTGAGTAAGAGGTTCAGGCCACTCACCCTCCCTTCACCCTCCACAGGAAACAGGTCCCCTGACTCAGGGGACTCAAAGCTGCCCAAGCCACCACCCACGCTGACAGCAGTTTAGCCACAGCCCTCAGACAGGAAAGTGCTTAGAGTTCTAAGAACCTGAGATTTTCTACCTTTCTGAAGTTGGGTGTGGTGGCATAAGGAGAGGAAAGGCACAAGGCGGCTCAGGACCCGTGGCCCCAGTGGCACCAGCCCCCAGCCAACGCCCTGCAGGGTGCACTTGCTGACACCTCGCACCCAGGAGCAGGAGCCCGAACAGAGGAGCCCACAAGAAGTCACCACTGGTCGCTGAGTGGATGAGTTAGCAGCACCCATGGCAGGATGCTGGAGCTCAAGAGCCCTCCTTGGGAGGTGGCTGAGGATGCAGGCGAGATGGTGAGGATGAGAATGGTGCACACTCCCCCAGAAGCTCAGAGCAGTCAGCCCTCCATATTTGTGGGTCGATGTCTGTGGATCCAACCAATCTCAGATTGAAAAAAATTGACAAATAAAAAGGGATACAAACAAAAAAGCAGCATAACAACTATTTATAACCAAGTCCAAGCCCAGCCACTTGCCACACGACAGCCAGTTAGTCAAGAGGCAAAGTGTTGGCACAAGGAAAGTGACCTTATTTGGAAAGTTTGCTGGCCAAGAAGATGATGGATGGCACCCTGAAGAGCATGGACGCCAGGCAGGAGGGCGAGGACAGGGCTGAGGTCAAGTGGTCACTGGTGACTGCAGACATCTGGACATCAGCAAGGGTCTGAAGAGGTTGTGAAACTTCATTTTCTTTGGTCAGTTGACATTGGATGACATAAGTCAGATCACGTAAACTTTGAACAGGACATTATTACTTGTGTGTACACTTTCCCTATCTCCTCAGGAGTTAGTTTCAGAAAAGAGCCCATTATTTTCTCCCTAAAGTTGAATGATAAGCTAAATTCCTACTATAATTAGCCGGTCTAACTATAGACCTTAACAGAAGATTTTAACCTACAGGATATTACCATGGGGTTGGAAGCACAATGCAGTCAGTCATGCTAAGCCTCCCTCTACTGTTACTCTTTACATAGCATTGACATTGTGTTAGGCGTTATAAGTAAACTAGAGATGATTTACAGGATGGGCATGAGTTCTCTGCAAGTGCTTGGCCATCCTATGAGCATCTGCCCAGTGTGTTATCCACAGGGGTCCTGAAACAATAGCCCATGGATACCAAGGAATTTCTCTTTTATTATAGTTTATATATTATATTATATTTTTGAGATGGGGTCTTGTTATGTTGCCCAGACTGGCCTCCAATGCCTAGGCTTAAGTGATCCTCCTGCCTTGGCCTCCTGAATAGCTGGGACTACAGGTGTGCACCACTGTGCTTGCCTTAAGTTATAATTTTTAAAAGTAAGCCATCAACCTGGAGTTACACCCACTGAAGGACAGTGGTGTATCAGGAATGGGCCAAGGAGCCCTGAGTCCTGCTTACCAGGGCTGAGATTGTAGCCCAGCAGGTTATGCTCCCTCCCCCTCTGCAAAGGCCCCTCTTCAGCAGGCCTCTCCCAGACATTGTGGAAGAACATTCTGATTTCTCCATCAGCCCCAAGTCCACCCCTTGGGGAGACAACCGGTGACTTGTGTCTGTCTCTCTCGCTATCATGTGACAGTGGGGAGCATGAACCCCCAGTTCACAAATTCTCAGCACCCAAGATGGGAGAAGATGAGTGAATGAATGAATGATTCGTCAGAGGTCATAGGTTTAGACAAATGTCACCTCCTCAGAAACCTCCACAAAACTCAAAGAACAGCTGCCCTCCACATGCCACCTGTTAGATTCTGTCCCGGAGCACTGATACTGCCAACACTCTTACCTGCCTGCTGTACAGCAGCCCACCATCTCCAGGAGGTCCTGTCCCCTCCTCGCCCCCTGGGCAGGGCAGATGAGTGTGGGCTGCAGGAACAGATGTGACTAGATGAGTGAGTGAGCGTTGCCTCGGGATGTGGGATGAAACAATGAATGCGTATGGAATGAATGAATGAACAGAAAGCCCTGGAGCAGCACCTGGTGCTTCATGGGAAGGAGACTCCCAGGTCTAGGACCTCACAAAGACAGATGTAGGGGCTTCAGCTGAGAGTGTTAAAAATAGAGACAGTTAAAAACAACCTTTTTTAAACTAACGGTTGGAAATTCCCTTTATCAAAAGAAGCCGCTGTAATTCAGATCACAAAAGTTACCGTCCAGGAGGTAGGGGCTGTTTCTTGAGAAATTATGCACCCTCTGCGGGGCTCAGGGGGTGAGCCCACACGGGGCTGAATGGGTGTAGGTATCCAGGGTGGGGGTCTCTGGAAAATAGTCACCCAACAGTCATGTGACAGTGAGGAGCATGAACAAAGACACCAATGGTCGGGTGCAGTGGCTCACACCACTGCACTATAATCTCAGCACTCGGGGAGGACAGGTAGGTGAATCACCTGAGCTCAGGACTTTGAGGCCAGCCTGAGCAAGAGCAATATACCATCTCTACTAAAAATAGAAAAACTAGCGGGATGTTGTGGTGGGTGCCTGTAATCCCAGCTACTCGAGAGGCTGAGGCAAGAGGGTTATTTGAGCCCAGAAGTTTGAGGTTGCTGTGAGCTATGATGCCACCCCTGAGGCTGACAAAGTGAAACTCAAAAGAAAAAAAGAAAAGAAAAGAAAATATCTTGACCAGATTATACTGAGAATTTTTTTTTTTGACAGAATAGCATTTTGTAAGGTAGGACTTTTCAAAAAGGAAATGCAAAGATCTAGATAAATAATTTGGAGAAGGTCCTGGGCTTAGAGGTGGGTGTCTGAGGCCAGACAGTGAGTACGCAGTGTTAGCCAGCCTCACCCACTCCTGCTGGCCATCTGCAGGCTCCCAGCCCCTTCACACCTGGCTGCAAATGCCCAAACATTTACACTACTGGGCAGGAGCAGCTTTCAGGTTCAGGTGTACCCCACACTGTTCCTCGTGCTGGCTCATCTCCGCCCCACCCTTGGTCTTGGGCACAAACCCAGGTCAGGCCATCCCATGCCCCAGGTTGCTTTTTTCTTCAGTACAATCAGGGCAGGATGTGTCCTGTGGTGACTGTCCCTCTGGGTCTGCCAGAGCGAGATCTGAGCCTCCTGGTGAGTGTAACTCAGTGCATGGCAGACTAGCCTGGTAGCTTCAAAAACGTGGGTGGTTGGGGCGCCCTTCCTGGTCGCATGGGATGGCACTTTGTGCACCACTCCCAGGCTGGGCCTCTCTAATGTGAGCCTGAGTGTCCTGGTGACTCCTCCCAGGGTTCTGAGGCTGTGGGAGGGCAGAGCTGGAGCTGGAAGATTCCTCGGCGGTGGGAGTGTTGGGCAGGAGTCTCCTTGGGTGTGTAACTGCACTGGCCTTGCTATGCTCCTACCAGTGTTGTTAGGATCTGAGAGCAGGACTCCAACCACCATCTCCCATGCTCTCAGGGCTCAGGGGGGCAAAGGGAAGGGCTTGTTTTGAGGGCTGCAGATATTGGCAAGAGCCGAGAACAGACTGATGAGTGGACCATCCTCCTCCCAAGCAAAAAGCAGAGGATAGGCTTGGGGGACAGGAGACCTGAGGACCAAACAGAAGCTCCTGGGGTTCAGGTACAATCTCTGAAATGCTTTTCTTGTCCAAGTAACTAGCCCAGCCCCTTTAAATACAGTGAAACCAGGGCCCTCAAAGGAAGATGGTCTCAAATCTTCGCAGCCAGATCAAGTGGGCAGTCCCAAGGTAACAGGCCTGAGGACACAGGCTGGCCCTCCAGGGAATGAGGGAACGTTCCTTCCAGACCTGGAGACCAGGTAGCAGCACCCTCAGGCAAAGTCCTAGATGAAACTCCGTTCAATGGCAGACTCACTAAATCCGACTTTTCATTACGATTCTTCACAATGAAAAGAAAACAAATCCGACTACTGCTTCCCTCAGCCCTGGCGGGCAGTGGCTGTGTCCCAACTTGCACTCGCTGGTCAAAGTGTCTTCTAGTGTGCTCTGCCCTGCTGGACACGTCGTGGAGGCCAAAGGTTCCTGAGTCCACGTCATGTCACCCAGTAACGTTTCATAGCCTGTCCCTGCCATGGGCCCCGGGAAACAGCTCTTCCCATCATGCGCTTCTGTTTGCAGCTGGCCTCTGGGATCAGCCACTTCTCAATGGAATGATGCTCCCATCTACCTTCTCCACCTCAGTCTGGCCACATCCATTCCCCTGAGATCTCTTTTTCCAGCCCCTTGCTGAGGGTGGCAGCTACCAGAGGCCCATCCTTGGCGGGGCTGCAGAACATATCCCAAAGGGCTCTGACCCAGCAGGGAGGGGGCAGGGGCCTCAAGGGAGGCCCAAGAGAGGGTCCAGGGTGGCCTGGTGCTGCCTCCCAGGCTGCTGAGCTGGGAGAAAGCCCTGCTGAGTTTGCCACCTTTATGAGGAGCCAAACCCAAGTCCTGACCCTCAGATGCTGGTTCCAAGAACGGGTGGAGGTGAGAAGAGAACTTGTGTCGTGTGTGCAGGTGTGTCATGCCACGGGCACCTGAGGTCCCATGCTGCTTGTGACACTGAAAGGCTCCCATGTGGAAGGACTATAGGCAGCATGATGGGGCAGACTCAGCGTCTATGTGGACAACACTGCCTGGGAAAGGCCTCAGAGCACAGCCTCGGGCCAGGCTCTCAGTGGTGCTTGGAGCAAGGAGTGAAAGGACAGGGTCATGACAGGGAAGGGCACTGGGGATGGGGGTGTGGGGGATCCACACCAGCAACCTGTCTGGGGGATTTGAGGCAGGTGCCACCTTTGCAGAGAACACACCACAGCGAAACTGACAAGGAAACACAGGGCTGGGGAGGGAGGTCCCGGGAGGGGAGTGAGGCAGGATGAGGAAACACAGGGCTGGGGGGGGGGGACAGGGGAGTGAGGCAGGTCGAGGAAACGCAGAACTGCCCCCTGCCACGTGCAGGAGCCGTGTCACGGGCTGAGATGGAAACTCCTGAGGCACAGGGTGGTGGGGCCAGGGCCTCCTGAGCACTGTGAACCCACCTGTCCTGGCACATCACCTGAACCTGCGCCATCACCACAAGTCCCTTCTGTGCCACACACAGACAGTGGGGGGCAGGGCTCACCTGAGCCCCTGTGCTGCGGGGCCTGTGACTACTGTGGACCTTTGGGTGGGGGCCAAGGTGGCAGGACATCCTATGCAGGGCAGGGTGCCTAGTAGCACTGGGCTTCTACTCACAAGAGTCCAATGACACCCCCATGTGTGACAGCCCCAAATATCTCCAGACCTTGCCCTATGTCCCCTGGGGGACAACAACCCTGAGTGAGAACCACCGGTATGGGGCAGGTCCCCAAAAGAGCAGTAAGAACGTGGGACCCATTATTGTCCAGACCACACACAGCTGAGCTGGTTGTGCCAGGCCCCAGACCCAGGCATAGTCTACACTTTGCATTCTCTTAAGTTGGGATTCTGGAGATGGCCGTCAAAACACTAAAATCCAGATTGTTCACAACACAGAATAAAAGGCAAATGGCAATATTTTGGGCTGAAAAGATCAAAGAGTTATAGGAAAAGTCTCACAAATGCAAATATGGTGGTGGGGTCCCCCCAGAGAGAGACAGGTGAGGGAAGGCCTATAATATAAAGAAAAGCAAGGAGGTGGTGACCAGGGGCACAGAGTCACAGAGAGCACCACCTTGGCCTCCCCAAGAGCCCAGGTCTGGCAGAGCCTTCAGACACTGTGCTGAGAGGGGCCATCAGGGTCTCACTTAGGCCCTGCCAACAGGACTGGAAGTTTCTGCGGTCTCTGGGCAGCCAAGCTGCAGCTTCTGGCTCATTCCCTTTGAGAAGGAAAAGCTGGAGCCAGACTCGGTCTCTCTGCTGGGCTGTCACCATCTTGCTGTGAGGTTGGTCTTTCTGCTGGGCTGTCACCATCCTGCCTGTGAGGTCTTTAGCGGGGACACTGAGGGTCTGCTGAGGGCCTCAGGCAGGAGGCAGACTCTGCCAAGCAGGTTCCCCTGGAGTCACTTCACAGTCACTGCAGAGAGGGCACCCAGTTCCCACCCAGGTGGCTCCTGTGCTTCCTGGCTCCAGATGCCCACCAGTGACCAGTGCCGACAACTCCCACTCCGTCACAAGCAGCAGCCATCTTCGAATGCGTGTGCGTTAAAAGTTGGATGCATCCCTCATCACACTCATTTAAAAGCCCATGGTGGGGAGGCTCTTTTGTAGGAAAGCAATTTCTTGTGACAAGTGTTGGGACCCACGGCCAGCCTGCTGGACCCTCATTCCTCATTTCGGTTCTGATTCTGTGTCGGACTGCGCAGGCCCTGCACAGCTGTGGTGCCCCTGCAAACATCCAGGGTGACCCCACATCACAGAGGCCCCTGAAGACAGTGGACACCCACAGTGGGCACCCACTCTTCTCCTTAAACATGACACACTTCCTTCAGCTCAGAGCTCTGTACCCCACCAGAAGGCACGCGTCCCACAGCCAGTCTGGGTCTGAATCACACTTGCTCTGGGGCCTTTGGAGACTGTTCCCAAGCCCCTTCCATCACTCTTGGGCAACAAAGGTAGACACCACGGGCTCGCAGGTACTGCTGACACTGTAAAGGGCCTCACCCTGGGACTATGGTCGAGGTACAGCTGGCATATTCTCCCTGAGGCCCAGCCATGGTCTCCCCTCCAGGCTGGGAGGCTCCTGCCTCTGGCTCACATGCAGGTAATGGCTTTTCACCTACTCTGCCAGCAGCCTGTCTAAGTCCATGTCCAATGTCCAGCACAGTTGCTCACACTTGTAATCCATGCATTCTGGAGGACCAAGGCTTGAAGCCAGGAGCTCAAGACCAAGTCCATCTTAAGCTGCCGCTGAGTACCCACCGCTGGCACCTCACAGAAGCCCTGTCCACATGTTGGACAGTGAGTCCTGTCAAACGTGGTCTAGGAAGACAGTGGAGAGAGAGAACATGGAATACTTCCTTTTCACTTGGAGGCAAACAGATCAACTTTCCCAGGACTCAGGGAGAAGGCAAAGTGTTTAACAATTCTGAAGAAAGGCAGGGAGTAGTGGCTCACACCTATAACCCTAGCACTCTGGGAGGCCAAGGTAGGTGGACTGCTTGAGCTCAGGAGTTCAAGATCAGCCTGAGCAAGAGAGAGACAACATCCCTAAAAATAGCTGGGCATTGTGGCAGGTGCCTGTAAATCCCAGCTATTTGGTGGGCTGAGGGAAGAATCACTTATGCCCAGGAGTTTGAGGTTGCTGTGAGCTATGACACCACAGCACTCTACTGAGGGTGATAGAGTGAGACTCTGTCTCAAATAAATAAATAAATACATAAAAACTGTGAAGATGGCTATCTACACACAGCATGGTTCATGGGCCACTGGTGGACAAGCAGCCCTGGCCCTCTGGAAGATGGTGTTCAGAGTGATCTGAAGTGGCTGGCATGGCCTGGGCAGCCTATGTCGGGTAGATGCCATCCTGAGGGACACTGTGTGGATGTTTTCCCAAATCGGAACAAGGGCCTACATCTCCTCCACCAGTGGCTGGCAAGCCACCTGACGTGGCAGTGTGTCCGAGAGACATACTCACCAGTGAGCTCCAGTTCTGGCCTTGCAGCCTGGGCACCTGTGGGATAAACCAAAAAGTTCAAGGTGGGGACAGGGTCTAAAGACCCTGGTGGTCCCACACTCTTGACAGCACCCGAAACTCTCTGCTTAGGTGTCTGCCTGAGGCTCCTGGCTTGTGCAGGGAAGGGACTCCCAGGTGAGGGCTCCCCAGGCCACCTTGTTGCTGAAGAAAATGCTCTGTCAGGGGCCAGTGTCCTGGCACAGGCTCTTCTGCAGCCTGGCCGGATGGGCAGTGGGGCTGTGGGGCTGTGGAGGTGGCAAGTGTTTCTAGGGTGACTGGTATTGGCCCCCACACTGGGAACCCCAGGGCAGGTGAGCCAGCTCTGAGCTGGCTTCTATCTTGGGAGCCACTGGGTTCCACTTCACAGCTGCCCCCTGCCCTCCTGGGGTGTCCAAGGATAGTCCCACCACGTCACCTGGACCGCTGCTGTGGCCATGTTCAGGGTTCTCCCACCCTCTGCTGTAAGTTGTGCCGCTACATTGCCCGTGGTTAGAACACAGATCCCGAATCTGTCCCCAGGGTGACAGAGTCACAGCCAGACCCTGTCGGTAATTCAAGGCAGCCTTAGTCGGCTTCCACAGAAATGAACTTCATCCTGACCTCTAAATCCAGAATCCATCACTCCCACCTCAACCTGCCTGGCCTGGCTATTCCAGGAAATAGCCTCCAAGAGAGGCCGGGCTTGAAATCCACTTCCCTCTACCACCCATCAAAACTTAAGTTCCAGGGCGGCACCTGTGGCTCAAGGAGTAGGGCACCGGCCCCATATATCGGAGGTGGCGGGTTCAAACCCAGCCCCGGCCAAAACAAAAACTAAAGTTCCAGATGAAATCAACATCAGTTAGAGAAGCTAAAAGGGGAAAATGCTCACACCAATGAAACCAGTGTTGAGCATCCACAACTCGCCCTTCCCCACCTGCGTAGTGTCTGCTCAGACACCTGCTCTTCCACCTGTCCCTGCACACCCAGCCTGCAGCCAGAGCCACAGCCGCCACGAACATGCTGCTGACAGCAGCGTAGCTGCGGGTACCGATCGGATTCTCTGTGATCTTGTCTTGGGTTCCAGTCAAAGTTTCTAGAAGAAAGAAGAAAGTAACCTAAAACTTAAAGGGTCTTTTTTTATCCTTAAGAGTACTGCAGGGAAGCATTTTCCTCCAGAGTTTTCCCTTGCAGGGGAGGCCCCCAATCCTACCTGGGGAGGGGCAATCCCTCCCTTGGCTGAGGCCCCATGCAACGGCTGTGGCAAGAAGCACAGATTCTTCCTGGATTTTTTAAAAACCGAGGCGAAATTTATGTAACATGAAACTTAACCATTTTACAGTGGACAATTCAGTGGCTTTTAGCACATTCAAAGGTGATGCAACTGTGACCTTTCCCTAATTCCAGACTTGCCATCACCCTGAGAGGACCCTTGTGACCAGTGCCATCACTCCCCACTCTTCTGTCCACAGCCCTGGAAACCTCTGTGCTGCCTCCTGCCTCTGGACACTTCGTATGAGTGTACTTACACACTATCTCGTGCTGGTGACCGGAGCTGGCTCGCAGCACAGTGTCCTCCAGGTCCATCCCTGCCCTAGCGTGTCAGTGCAATCTTTGTGCCCTTCTGGGGCTGAATCACATCCACAATGTCCCAAGGCATATACGGGCCATGCTTCCCACCCAGGGCCACTTGGGCTGTCCCCACCCATCGGCTGCAATGAACACTCACACCAGGTATTTGTTTGAGTCCATTTTGAATCCTCTGGGTGTGTGCCCAGGAGTGGAAGTGCTGGGTCACATGTGGAACTTTTGGAGGAGCCACCACTGTTTTCCATAGCAGCTATGCCACCTGCCTCCCACCTGTGATGCTTGAGCTTCCTCCCTTGGAGCACGGTTCTCTCAGGAAATCAGACATCACCACCCCCTGAGGGGTTTGTTACAGGAGCCCACTGTGTCTCCTAACAACCTAGAGAAAGGCTCCTGCCAGTGGCTCCACCTTGAATGTGCCTTGGAGTCATCTGGAAGCTTTTAAACACTGTTCCAGTGCTGGTGGCCAGCCTGGAGGCTGCCCACATGCCCAGTGAACAGCTGGGGTTGAGGCTACAGCCCTGGGAGAACCTTCTGAGGCTCTGCTGGGGAGGATCCCAGCTGAAAGGCAGTTTTCAGAGGATACATCTGGGGGCAACCCTTGTCCTGGTCGATGCAGGCTCAGAGAGCAAACACTGAAGGGCAAGGGCTATACCCCAATTTCAGGAAGGAGGGTGTCTGGCCCTGTGGGGGTCCTGGCAGTTAGGGTGGGCTTCACAGGTGTCCACTGTGCAGGCTGAGGGGTGAGCTCAGAGGGCTGGTGCCATTTGGCCTTCCTAATGACCCCAAACAGGAAGTGTCCTGCCTACTCTGGCCCCGTGGGTTAGGCAGGGGTCTTGCTAAGACCCCTCCTCCTGTGTCTCCTGTCTCTCATCTGTACACATGACAGAGACTTGGACAGGGAGAGCTCATGGCCTCTGTGAAGGGGTCATCACCAGCATACTCCATGGTGACACCCAGGCTAGCAGCCATGCCCATGGGTCCTCTTGTTTGGGGTCTCAGAGAGCTTGGTGGGCTGCCTGGCATGGACTTCCTTCCTGAGGCTGCTGGCCTAAGCCCAGCCTTTCAGAGCCTTAGCCCTCATCTGTAAAATGGGCCCAACAGAGCAGACTCCACAGTGAGCCTCACATCCATACTGTGCCCAGGCATGGGGGCTCCTATGATGCTGCACAACACGTCTGTGGGTCTGGGAGGATCTGAACATGTGTGAGCAGGAGGAAAGCAGGGGAGGGCTGTGCAGGCGAACATCCGCACAAGTGGGCATCCCTGCAGGTGGGCACCCACACAGGTGAACATCCTGCAGGTGGGCACCCGTGCAGGTGGAAATCCACCAGCTGTTGCCCTCACATCAGCCATCTCCCTCCTGAGGATCCAGGGCCTCCTAAGGATCAAGGCCTCCTTCCTTGTCTTCTGTCCCCACTGTCACCTCACCAGGAAGAGGCCCTCCCCTCCTGCCCTTGCCTGGCCTCCAGGTCAGCCTCCCCAGGTTGGGCCTCCATAGCCTCTGGCAGCAGAGCTCTATAGTAGGCCATCCCAGTCCCACAGGGCATACCATCCCAGGACAGGGCCAGCCTGTCAAGGTCCTGTGGCCCATCAGTGCTCACTGCTCCCTCCCTGACCCTCCCCAGCCTCCCTGGCCCTCTGAGCAGCTTTGTTCCTGCCCACCAAGGCATCTAGTCACCTGCCCTGGGCCTCCCTCTCCTCTGGTACCCATCCAGCTCTCACCAGTCCCAGGTCCCTTCAAAGTCCTGCATGCCCAGGGAAACCTTCCCTGCAGCTCTAGTGCTTCTGTTTTCCATGTTGGGGGGACAGTGGAATAGGCCCACCAGTCATCCAGCCTGGCATCCTTCTCAGGGCACAGAGGCAAGACACTGGTGCACATGATGCCATGCTGGGGTGCTGATTGTGAGCTGGCTCTCACCTCTCCCTTTCAACCCTTTCTGATGCCACTGCTGGGTCACATTGGAGGGACTGTGTTCTGCTGGGAGGCCCTTCCAAACCATCACTGGCCCTACCACCTTGGGTTGGGTTATAGTGCAACCCAGCCTCACCTGGCTGGCTGCTGACAGTCAGGTTCTGGTGCAGAAGCACATTCTCTATGCAGCAGCCAACGTTCACACTGGGGCTCCACCCAATCCTCAGCACACTGACCACATCATACAAGCCCCTCGGGTTCAAGGAGAAGGTGCTGTTCTGCAGGGCCTTGTCCAGCAGGGTATTGTCCGTCTTATTGATCCAGTACACATTTGGTCTCGGGTAGCCATTGGTAGATGTGCACGTGAAGGTGAGTTCATCCTGGGAGGGGCTGCTGGGGGGGGTGACCACGGGCATGCTGTAGTTGGCTGCAGGGGAGGAAGACGGGTGGGGTAAAGAATGCCAGGTTCTAAAAGGTACACCTTGCCAATGGCAGCTCTCTGGCCTGGTGTTTACTTGACCCTGGTGGGAGGGACAGGCCCAGGGCTGTGATCTGAACAGCAGGCTGTGCCCCAGGGTCATCTCCACGCTGGCCCCAAAGCCAAGAGCTACTGAGCCTGACTGGTGCACAATGCCTGGTTCCCACCAGCCCCTACACCCAGTGGTTAATATTCTAGGCCCCTCACTGGGATCTGGCAGCTGTCACTGGTGACAGAGTGACAATTCATCTGCAGTGGAGGTGGTCCATCTCCCCACTGAACATTCCTGAGCTCCCTGGTTGCCTTTAATTTTTTTCTTAAATGCTGAACTCATTTAGTATCTTACAGCACTGCTTCCTAACTTTACTTTAAAGCACTATATTTAAAAAAAAAAAATATATATATATATATATATATGTGTGTGTGTGTGTGTGTGTGTCGGGCAGTGCCTGTGGCTCAGTGAGCAGGGCAATGGCTCCATATAACAAGGGTGGTGGGTTCAAACCTGGCCCTAGCCAAACTGCAACAAAAAAATAGCTGGGCGTTGGGGCAGGCACCTGTAGTCCCAGCTACTTGGGAAGCTGAGGCAAGAGAATCGCCTAAGCCCAGAAGCCAAAGGTTGCTGTGAGCTGTGACGCCACGGCACTCTACCGAGGGTGACAAAATGAGACTCTGTCTCTTAAAAATAAATAAATAAATAAATATGTGTGTGTGTGTGTGTATACATAATTTGGGGCTGGGCAAGGTGGCTCATGCTTGTAACTCCAGCACTTTGGCAGGCTAAGGCAGGTGGATTGCCTGGCTCACAAGTTTGAGACCAGCCTGAGCAAAAGTGAGACCCCATCTCTGCCAAAAACAGAAAAATTAGCTGGGTGTGGCAGTACATGCCTGTAGTCCCAGCTCCTTAGGAGGCTGAGGCAAGGGGATTGCTTGAACCCAGGAGTTTGAGATTGCTGTGAACTACACTGATGCCACAGCACTCTACTGGGGGCAACACAGTGAGACTTTGTCACAAAAAAAAAAAAAATCTAGGGCGGTGCCTATGGCTCAAAGGAGTAGGGCGCCAGCCCCATATGTCGGAGGTGGTGGGTTCAAACCAGCCCCCGGTCAAAAAAAAAAAAAAAAGTCTAGTCTGAGTTGAGAAAGAGAGTTCAGGTGATGAGCATGATGGGAAGTCCTGTGACACCAGGGACCCCGGGGCACTGAGAACTTCCTTATAAGCTGAATGATGTGTCAACCATTCAGGTTCCCACAGCCAGGTGGGAGCCATGCTGGAGGTTCAGAGTCTCCTTCCAGGAGGAAACAAGTGAACATGCCGGGAGCGGGGGTTTGCTGCTCTTCCCAGGACATGGCTGCAATTGGAGTCAGTTTTCTCTGCTCTGACTTACCTGCCACATGCAGCGTGACCACAGCTTTCAAAATGTCTTTAAAGTCCCAGAACACGAGGCAGTGAAATTTCTGTTCATCTTGGGGGGTGATGTTGAACAGATGCAGGGAGAAGTCACCTCGCTTCATCCTATCTGGCGACAGGTGGGCCCGGTTCCTGTAGTGGGGGTTCACGTGGCCGGTGGAGCTGTTCCCTGGGATGTGGTACATCACCACGGTCTCCGATTCACTGATTTGCCAGTAAACATAAAGTTTACTTAGATCAAAACTGCCTCCTTCCGGGACAGCGCAGCCAAGCTCAACGTCGCTGCCTACCATTGCTTGTACTTCGTCTTCTGGAATATCTGTAACTATCCAAAAAGTACAACATTTATTTTCCATGACTGACACCTCACCCAGAAAGTGACCTAACAGGTGGGGTTCTGGCTTCTTGGCTGTTATTTAGGTTGAAACACCAACTCTGACTCACGTAAGCAGAAGAGAAATTTGTCAATCAATACACATAGGAGTGCAATCCTACTTTATTTATTTATTTATTTATTTATTTATTTTGCAGTTTTTGGCCAGGGCTGGGTTTGAACCCACCACCTCCAGCATATGGAGCTGGCACCCTACTCCTTTGAGCCACAGGCACCACCCAAATCCTACTTTAAAAACTCAAGGAAAACAGTTTCTCAACAAGAATATTATAGTGCTACTCACGTATATCAGAAAAGGTCATGTAACACATACATGGTATTTTTACCATTTGTCAACTGCTTAAAGGTCTGGAAACAGAGCAGCTGTGTCCCTGCCCAGAGCTCCTAGGCTGGAAAGCTAGGCAAGGTGTCTTTCCGGGCTCCAAAGGGGAGAGGGACCAGGAGAGCCAGGAAGCCCCTAACTCAGAGGAACACACATTCCCCATGCCAAACACATCAAGCAACAACTACAGAGCCTGGAAAATCATTTCCCTTTTTGGTCTTCAATCCTGCATATCCACCTGGCCTTGGGGCACTGTGGGAAGGTCACTCTGTGCCCTGCGGCTGGAGGAGCTGGGCAAAGTACCCGATGAACTTACCCGCTTGCAGGTGGCGGAGCAGCAGGAGGAGCAGGCCGGGGCTAGAAGAAACACCCAGAAAGGCAGGTGAGACGGGGCCACAGGTGAGTTACCTGCATCTTCCACACAGAAGCAGGAGGTGGGTCACACCCAGCACAGAAATGTGAATATACCACCTGGAGCCGGCCTACCCCACCCTCACTTTCCCTAAACCTATCTGTGCCACAGAATTCAGGGACAGGGGCTGGCCCCCAAAGTAACAAAATCCTCTGAAACAATGAGAGTGTGACGATAAAGGGTGGCAGCAGCAAAGCCATGAAACTGGCCCAGCCACCCTGGGGATGGATGCCAAGAAACTGTCTGACATCAGGATAAAAGCTTACAGGGTGAGCAGAGCCGGAGCTGCATTTAAAATGCTGGGGGCAGCAGGGCCTGTGGCTCAGTGGGTAGGGCGCCGGCCACATACACAGAGGCTGGCAGGTTCAAGCCTGCCCCTGGCCAGCTGAAATCAACAGTGACAACTGCAATAACAACAACAAAATAGCCAGGTGTTGTGGCAGGCGCCTGTAGTCCCAGCTACTTGGAAGGTTGAGGCAAGAGAATTGCTTGAGCCCATGAGTTTGAGGTTGTTGTGATCTGTGACACCACAGCACTTTACTGAGGGTGACATAGTGAGGCTGTGCCTCAAACATAAAATAAAATAAAATAAAATGCTGGGGGACACCTAGCCTGTCCACAGTGAGGAGTGCTTCAGGACAGCCAGGGTAGGGGCCAAACCTGACAGGCTGCTCCCACCAGCATGCTGCCCACTTCCTCTTGCAGGCCTCTGGTCACCTCCTCTGGGTGGGCCCCTCATCTTTGCTCTACAGAGTGCTGGGGCAGTTCACTTGAAGCTCCCAAAGCATCCACAGACCAATACCCCAGGAGGTGGGAGACCCTTGGAGCAGGGCCCGATGACAGCTGTCATCTGAGTCTGCACAGAGGTGTGCCTCGAGCCAGGCACACATGGACCTGGGGGCAGCCCCAGGGTCACCAGGGACTCTTCCTGCCAGCAGGTGGGCCCATGGTCCCTTTCTGCTCTCCCAGCTGGGGCCACTCTTTCTTGTGGGGTAGCTATGGAGACCTCTGACAGCCTCTCTGCCACTCCAGAATCAGAGCCAACCCTCCCCACTACAAAGCTGTGGAGACCCCTTTGTGGCCCCCATTTCCTACCCATGGTGCCCACTGGGGGTTCTTGAATCCCAATCTGTCTGCCTGGGGGGGCTCTTGAAGGGGAAGGCACATGTTCTGGGCTCTTAAGGGGAGACCAGTTTACCCCTCCCCCACCATGCCGCCCACCCAGCAGCCTCTTGGGCCCTCCATGTAAGCTGCCCCCACCAGCCTGCCCCCAGGCCCAGCACAGGCAGGGTCGCCTGGCCAGCGTATGGGAAGCTGCCAGGAAGGACATTCCTGAACTTTATTTTTCCTCTCTTGAGGGGCTGATCATAACTACAGACACTTGTAAGTGGGGTGGACTAGGCAGGGTGACCTGGGGTTGGCAGATTTTGGGCTGTATGGGTGGGACACTTGGGGTGGGGGTGAGGACGCTGAGGCGGCTGTTACCACATGCACTGAAGAGGTATTTTGGCAAAAAGCGGGCATAGAGCTGCCATGCCTCTCAGGCTGCCGGTCCTCCAGCACCACCTTCCCCGCGGGGAGGGGCTGTCAGCAGATGGTCTACCCCTGACCCTGACCTCGGCAGCTTTGTCAGTCACATTCCTCCTTTTACCTTCTGGGAAATCAGCTTGTGGCAGAGAAGGGGTGAGACTGTGCCCGGAGCGCAGTGCGCGTCCGCTCCCTTCCAGCGTGGCTCTCCGCTTCCCTTGGGCAGGGACGCCGCCCCTAATCCGCCCCCGCGCTGCGGCCCCGGTTCGCTGGTCCCCGGCCGCTCCCGCGCCCCGAGGGCAGGTCACCGCCTCCGCCATCCCCACGCTCTGCTGCCCGCGTTATGTGCCGCACTTCCCTCCCGACAGACCGGCGAGCCCCGCGTCGCAGCCGTCCGGAGCCGAGGACACGCGCGTCAGGGCTGCTGCCCCCAGGGCGCTCGCTGTCCGCTCCCGCCCCGTCACCCCGCTTCCGAGCGCCGCAGCTCCTCTCCTTCCCCCTCGCCCGCAGCGTCGGTCCGCAGCCGGCTCACCTCAGCTGCATCGTGGGGCGGGGACCTCAGAGCTCGAGGACTTCGGAGCGCTGGGACCTCGGACCACTGAGAAGTCGGAGAGCGCAGACGTGGGCGCGCGGGGACTTCGGAGCGCGAAGACGTCGGAGGCCGGCTGTACCGAGCTGTGCCACCGCCGCGCCACTGTGGCTCTGACCGCTACGAGCCCGGCTCGCCGACCCCAGCCAGACCCGGCCCCGCCCCCGCCCGGCCCCGGCCCCGCCCACGGCCCCCAGGCATACCCGGCCCCGCCCCCGGCCCCGGCCCGGCCGCGCGGAAGGCGGGACCAACAGAGCGGAAGGTCGACCTTCCTGAAAGGGCCCTTCCCAGGCGGGTCCTCACGTCGGCCTGGGCGCGGCAGGTGTCCCGGAAGTTGGGGGCCAGTGCAGGGTACAAGGCAAGAAGACGGCCACCGGGAGACCGGCGCGTCTGGGGGCTGAGGGAGGCAGGGTGATGTCCCCATGAGCCTGGCTACTGGCCCTCCCCTGCAGCCTGAGAACGAGTCTAGGGGCCCGGGGCCGCGGGCGGTGGTTAGCCACCCTCGGACCCTCTCAACCCCTTCTGAGACTGGAGTCTGGAGGCATCCCCTGGTCTTAGGTGCGGTGACAGAAAGGAAGGAGGTGAGAGAGGGAGGAGGGCAGGAATGGAGGAAGGGAAGGCCAGCGCGCTCCCGCTCGGGCCCAGTCCTAGCCCTAACCCACTCCCCACCTAGCTTTGGTTCTCTGACTTTTCTGGGTTCTGAAGGGCCACCGGGCATAGTATATTTGCATAGTTGTGGTTCTGAGGAGCCCACAGCCTGAAAACCGATGTGACTCCAAGCAGGGCCAGAGTTGGCGCTTTTATCCCAGTGCCCCCTCCCCTTCCCACCTGCCAGGTACGGCGGGGCGGGGGGTGGGGTGGGGTGGGGTGGGGTGGGGGAGGAGGGCACAGGGGCGAGGCCAGCAGTGAGGCTGAGGGAGAGCGCCTAAGCGACCGTGGCTGGCCTCCCGGCACCCCTCCCTGTGTGCCCAGCAGGGTGGGTGCATTCATGTGTCCTCTCTGCTTCTGGCTCTGTGTTTTCTGTGGCTTTTGTAACCCTGAGGTCATTATGGATCTTGCTAACTTATTCCCTGGACATGAGACCTGTGCTGTCCTAGTCCAGTGTTGGTTTCCAAAACTAGAAGAGGTAGCCAGTCATATTAAGTGAAGACTTGTATTCTACTCCAAGGTATCTTCCCCAAATCTTCAAAAAGTCTGGCTTTAACCCCATCTTTCTTCCACAAAGCATTTTACATACAACTAGTAGTCCCAGCACTGACCTCAGAGGTCCTTGGTTATAGTGCCGGGTTGAGTCTGCTCCTTGCTCTGAGTCTGGACCCTTCTGGGGCTCTCTGGCTAGCCAGGAAAGTCCCTGCAGAGTGCCTTGCAGGTGACTTGAAGTCCCTTGAGTCAGTGCTTTCTGGTGGGTTATCCTCACTCAGACTCAAGCCCTGCCTTCTGTGGGCAACTCTGTCTAGGCTCAGAGGACACAGAGCACACCTTATGCTGTCCATTTGACGGCTCCTTTGCTTGCTGAGTGTGACATTCTGTACTTTGCAGAGTTTGGGATGTTCTATGGCGCTGTGACCAGGTGAGAGGTTTTGTTGTCAAAGCAGACAGTGACACATGCACAGGGAAAGTGCACCACAAGTGCTGATAAGAAGGTCCCGGTCATCGTCCTTCTCCCTCTACCCCCAAAGCCCCACAGCATGAAAGGATGGCCCTGTCCCTATGTGAAAACACCAAAACATGACCAATAACTACCTTAAATAAATATATTTTTAACTTCTCTACTGGAACACAAATGCTTTCAGGAAGGAAAACATGCAGAAAACACGGGGGCTTGTGGCAGCCACATGGCCTTGTCCTGCCTGCCCCACGGGCCAGCGTGGTGGGGAGGTCTGGCGGCTCCAGCACTGGCTGAGCAGGAGATCTGCAGTGACCACTGGAAACTCAAAGCTAAGCAAGCAAGTAAAATCACACTCTGAGGAGAAAGGAGGGGCCGCAAGAGGAAAGTTGCTGTTCTAGGAAAAGCCTGTCTTTCACAGGACAATGACTCATCTACAAGGAGGAAGAGAGTTCTGTTGAAAAATACTTGAAATACTCTCTCAGTGGGAGGAAGCAGCTCTTCACCAGCCTGGCCGGGCCAGAGCTCTGGCTGTAGGGCCCCGTCCTCTGCCTGTCCTGAGCCAGCAGGGACAGCTCTTCCTGAGGGCCCAGAGCCACGTGCTTGCTGGGGGAGAGAAGGCAGACTGTCACCAGTCTCAGCCCCCACAGTGGGCTAGGAGGGGGCAGGCTGGGGGCTCTCACAAGGGGGGGGTGAAGGCAGCTGAGGGGCCAAGGTTGACCCCCAGGAGCCCCAGTGGAGTCACAGGCAGGTCCCAGACAGCAGGTCATAATCCTGCCACAGCTGCCAGCTGAGGACATGCTGGGACAGGGACTGGGGAAGGGGTGGAAAGAGGCTTCTAGAAACTCAGTTTCAGGCAGAACATGATTCAGCCACCTGGAAGTCAGATGCTGCTGGGGGGTGGATGCAGAAGTGAGGGGATGGGCTGGCTGCTCAAGGCTCAGGGGACAGTGACAGGAAGACTGCGGGGCACTGGAAGGGGGAGTTCCCAAGAGGGGCCCTTGGTGAGGATGCAGGGAGGGCATGGGGGGCCAGTATATGGTGGGTTCAAGGACTCGAAGAAGGTCAGTGCAGCCCACATGCACTGTGGGGTGTGAGCACATGCATGAGCGTGAAGCCAAGCTGGCATGAGTGTGAGTGGTTGGCAGAGCCTATGCAGCCCAGCCCATGCCCGTGACTTTGGACGCTTAGGATGGCATTCCTGAGAGGAGCCCCGAGAAGCGCTCATGCAGACTACAGAGGGTCTGGGTGCAGGGGCACCTCCCAGCTGCAGACACACCCTGGGGCACAGGTGGGCTTGGCTCTGCTGACAGCCTGAGTTTTCTCTGACCCCATTTCCCTGTGAGCCCTGGCTCTGGGTCCGTGTCCCTCCCAGCCTTGAGAGGCCCTTGTCTGCCTGGAAAATACCTCCTCACAGCAGGGACATTGCTCCACACATGCACGGCATCCTGGAGGGCTCTGCCACTGAGGTCCTGGATGGTCACAGGCTCTGTCTGAGGGGGAGGGACAGCTGTGAACTGGGGCCTGATGGCCACAGGCCTCAGCCACCATCTGGCCCCACGTGTGGCTGGCAGACCTTCCTGGCCCACCACATCAATTACACTCAATGGCATGGGTTACATACATGTCACACCCTTTTTTCTTATAAATCACCTTAGAAGAGAAAAAGCTGATATGCTGTCTTAGACATTTTAACCGAGAGATTCTTTTTTTTTTTGTTGAGACAGTCTTGTTCTGTCACTCAGGCTAAAGTGCTATACATCAGCCTAGTTCACAGCAACCTCAAATCTCTGGGCTCAAGTGACCCTCTTGCCTCAGTCTCCTGAGGAACTGGGACTACAGATACCTGCCACAATGCCCCAATAATTTTTCGATTTTTTGCAGAGATAGGGTCTTGCTTTGCTCAGGCTGGTGTCAAACTCCTGCGCTCAAGCAAGCCTCCCCACCTCAGCCTCCCAGAGTGCTGGGATCACAAGCTTGAGCCACCTGCCCAGCCTCACTAGAAGATTCTCTGTCCCATAGGTCAAGCGACTCAGAGATGTCCCAGACCTGCATTGGGGGTACCCTCAGGTAAAGGGGTGGCCAGACCCCCATATCCAGATATATCACTGGGGACTGCTGGAGAGGGTGAGGCAGGCCAGAGAGACCCACCCAATGGACTTCCAGTCCAGAGCCAGCAGACAGCGTGTACCTTTGTGACATTAGGTGTCTCCATCACTGGCAGGAATGAGATTCCATAGCAAGGCAAGTTTACAGAAAATACAGACGTTTCTTTTTTCTGTCACTACTGATTTGGAACCAATTAATTTTGACCTACCACACTTACATGCAAAGCAATCAAAAGTCAATGTTTTTCCATCCTCTTAAGTTTGTTGATACCTGGTCCCAGATTTAGGTCTTTTGTGGAACCCACGATTACTTATTAATAGGCTTGTTGGTAAATAATGCCACTCACAAACCTGACCCCACCTGCTGGTATGTGGTGTTATGTCCATATTTTTAAAATTCCCAGATTTCTTAGTAAAGAGAAATAACTACTGAAACAGAAGTAAGAGACTTGTTAGACCACCTTGTCCAACTCCATGAAAAGAATTTTTAAATCTTTAAATAAATTACATCTAATTTATGTACATTTTGCTTAATGTAATTTAACAAAACTAACCCCAGAAAAGATAGCAAATCTTTTTTTTTTTGTTGTTTTTTTTTTTTCCTGCAGTTTTTGGCCGGGGCTGGGTTTGAACCCACCACTTCCAGCATATGGGACCTGCGCCCTACCCTTTTGAGCCACAGGCGCCACCCAATAGCAAATCTTAATAGATCAGTTTCTGTAGAAGAGCTACTTTAATTTTAAAACAACAGCAACAACCAATCCAGACTGTTTCACAGAAGTCTGTCAATTTTTCAAACATTTTTAGGAAACAAATATAACATTGACACCAAAACCTAACTAAGTTTGCACAACACAAGAAACTACATTCCAGCCCCTTCCGTCCTTTCCAGTGAACGTCCTAAATGAAATTCTGAACCCAACGACACATTGAAGAGATAATACGCTGTGATTGACAGGCTTTTCCAGGAATGTGGGATGGTTTATTACTGGGAAGTCTACTAGAAAATTATATTTTATTGGCCAGCCTGGTGCCTATAGTCCTAGTTCTCTGGGAGGCGGAGCAGGTGGATTGCTTGAGCTCAGGAGTTCGAGACCAACCTGAGCAAGAATGAGACCCTGTCTCTATTAAAAATAGAAAAACTAGCTGGGTGTTGTGGCAGGTACCTGTAGCCCCAATTACTTGAGAGGCTGAGGCAAGAGGATCACTTGAGTCCAAGTTTGAGGTTGCTGTGAGCTATGATACCACAGCACTCTATCCAGGGGGACAGAGTGAAACTCTCCCTCAAAAAGAAAAAAAAGAAGAAGAAAAGAAAATTATATCTTACTGATAGATCTAAGGAGGAATTGTATCTCCGCAAATATCAAAAAGAATATTTGAAAAAATCCAACCATTCCTGACAAAAATGCTCCAGTGCCTGGGAGTCAGCGGGAACTTCCTAACAGAAAAAACAAGAGCTGCTTCAGCCCCCAAGCCATCAGCTTCACAGGAGGTCAGGAACAGCTTGACATCACTGTCACTGCTGGGACCCAACTCTGTCTTAGAGGTGCCCACAACAGAGACAAGAGAATATTCTAGGCATATAGCCAGAATTTTAAAATGATCCAATCAAATACATAGCAAGTCTGGTTGGATCAGCTGGAACTCCTGCTGCCCGTGAGGTGAGGCAGCAGAGCAGCAGAGGCCAGGTCAGCTCAGAGGCACATGGAAACCTGGCACAATGGAGGACCCTCAGAAAGCTGTGACTTTGTGTATGAATGCCGCCAGAAGGGCAGGAGAGAGCTCATGCACAGCCCGCAGTGAGTGGCACTTGTCTCAGCTGGTGCAGATGTGAACGGGACAGCCCTGGTGGAAACCACAGGGCAGTATTTGTGAAAACCCCACATACAGTGGGGTTGGACCCAGAAACCTCACTCCTGGAATTTATCCTATGTGGGCCTTCCTGCAACAAAGGACAGGAGGCGGCCTGTGCTCCCCGCAGAGGGAGGAGGTTAGATGCATTTTCACATCCACACAGAAGGAGACTGCCCAGAACAAAATAAAATAAAACACAAGGATGAAGAAAGGAGGAAGAGGTAATGGAAGGATTTCTAAGGCACTTTAAGAGAAAAACTCCAGGCGCCAACGGCTGAGTGCCAGGGATTGTGTGTATGTTCATGAATATCCAGCAGGCCCTCAGGCCACCGAGGGGGACCGTGATGCTGGGGGGACAGGAGACTTTGTCCTGTTCATTTTAAATCTTTTAAAAGAAAGTTTGAACTACATGAACATGGCAAAGATTTTTTGCAGGAGGGAGCTCTAGGCCCAGCCAGGGGCTGTACTATGACGAGGGGGCTGGCAGGGCCCCAGTGTGCCTAGAACCCACGCAGAGTTCATACTCTGGTGACCTGAACCCTTCTCCTGCCCTCATCATGGCCCACATGGGAACTAGCAGAATCTCATCACAGCAAGCCCCATCTAGACACCCGCACCCTCTCCATTTGCTGGGTTCACTTTCCAGACACTCAATGGAACCCCCTCCCCCTACACCCTGGAACCATGACCCCATCTGGCCCCCAGCAAAGGTGACGCCTGAGGGTCCTTGTCCTCTCTGTAGGTAGCGGGCCAAGCCCCACTCTGTCCATGGCCCCTCTCTGGGACCTGACAGGGAGATGAATTTCCTCTGCCTGAGCCTCGTCCTGTGGCCGAGACTTTGCCACACCACAGGCAGGCCTGGAACCCAGCCCAAGTCAGCCCTGGACAGGATCTGTCACTGAGCCCAAAAGTGGCACTCTAAGATTAGGGCTGAGATTCAGGCCGTGCCCCAGAGGGTATGTTCACATATGCAAGTGTGTGTGCTGTTCACATGTGTGCAGGCTGTGTAGTGAGTGCGACTGGGTGTGCGTATGCATTGTGTGTACATTGCACGTGCACGTGTGCAGATCAAGAATGCACGTGTGCAGGTGAATCCTGTGGCCGTGTTCTGAGAGCACTGGACGTGTGCAGCAAGTTCCTCCTCTGAGGCTGTCCTGGAAGGGGCCCTGTGTCCCAAGAGCCCATGATCTGTGCCTCAGTCGCATGCCGGATCCCAGGGAACCAGGAGTCCCAGAGCCTGGGGTGTAAGCCAAGCCCTCCCCGAAAGCCCTATGCACGGTGGGGCCCCCCACGCACCTCCAGGAAGCGAGTGGCTGTGGCCTGGTCGTCTGTGCCCAGCACTAGGTTGTCCACAAACATCCAGAAGAAGGGCCGTGGGCTGCCTGGTGGGGGCCGTGCGTACTGCAGGAGCCGGTGGAACTGGAACAGGTACCAGCCTGGGCAGGAGGGCGGGAGGGCTGGGCTGAGGGGCTCCCCAGGCCTGCGGTTCTGGTGTTTGGGTTTGTGGGTCCACCCGCCCTCCTCCTCATGGGCCACAGAAGGCCACAGAGGCATGCCTGACCCTGCAGCCTCTGACGAAGATGATGGCAGAGCTGCAGAGCACAGCTGTCTGCAGGGCCTGCAGCACTGGGTGCCTGGCAGGGGTGGGTGGGAGGGCTGGAGGGTGCAAGAAAGTCTGTGGGGCGATGGGCCATGCCGGGCTCCTGGAGTGCATTGTCCAAACTAACCCAAATCACACACATCCCATGAGGACACTTTACAGTGCTAGTGGGACCTCAATAAAGCTGTTTTTAAAAATTTGAACAATTATGGTTTCTGCTCTGCCTGAGGGGGCTCTGGTGGTGTGGTCACGGAGAGAAAAGGAACCCTGGGCGACTGCATCCTGGAGAAGCCCATTTCACCCAGCATCTCACCAGGCGGATGGTAGCAGGTGTGGCCGAGGGGCGGTGTTGAGCCGTACACGAGGTCAAAGGGGCCCCACTCCTCCACCTGTGGGACAGGCAGGGAGCAGGTTTGTGTCTTAGCAGGAGGGATGTGGCCAAGAAGAGGTCGGGAGACCAGGGCTAGCTCACCACAGACACGGATGGGGCAGACCAGTGGGGCACCAGGCCAGGGCCATCCTCACCAACTCCTCGCGGACACAGGTGGAACCCACCGGTGGTCCCTGAAAAGCACCTCCACTCTAGCCACTGCCCTAAGAGACCCAGTCCTGGAGGGAGTAAGTGATTTTGTGTGTTGTCAGGGAACACACAGTGTGGCTGTGGGGGCTGGCAGCCGGGGCCTAACACAATGAGGTGCCACATACGCCCCTCATAGCAGCCAAGTGCTTCCTTCCATCAGTGCCCCACCTGGAGGAGACAAAACCCAGCTGCCCCAGATCCTGCCTGAACAAAGGCCAGGTGAGGGTGCTCTTCACCCACAAGTGACCCAAGGCCCCCACTCTGAGGTGACCTGAGGGACACTGACTTTGTTAACAGTGATGCCTCAACCCCTGTGCCATTCTCCTAAATAACAATTAACAAGGTAACTCAAATATCAGATCCCCGTTTGCTGGCAGCACCCAGTCCAGGGAGGGCCCTGCTTCCTTACACCATCCTCAAATCACTTAATAATAGCTGGACTCTACACCGGGACCCCAGACCCCATGAGGCTCTCCCACCACGCAGCTGGTGTCAAACCTGACTCCTGGGGGCCCTCCCGGGGCCCACAGGTGCACCTGGCCTCTGGCACTGGCTTTGTCAGGAGGAAGCAGAGGTGAGGGCGGAGGTGAGAGCCGGCCAGGTCTGCACCTGCACCAGGAAGCTGCCAGTACTTATCTCATGTCCTGAAGTAGCTGGCAAGAAAGGAGGAGGAGGAGCCAGAACGGAAATGGGTTGTAACCCTGAGGGAGGGAGTGTGTTCCATTCCTAGAACTGTGGCATTTCCTCACAGGTCCTGTAGGATGTTTTCAAGCCTCTCCCCACTACTCAGTTTGTGGGGCAGCATCTTTATTTAAGAGGGAGAAGCGGGGGGGGGGGGGGCGGGCGGGGGGCAAGCCCCTGCTGGGCAGCGTCCCATCACAGGGGCAGAAACCGGCCACTTGTGACAGGGCTTCTGGCTGACCACCCTGCTCTGGGTCTGGGCAGTGCAGGGACCACAAATGTGCACTCAGACATCCCGCTGTGCGGGCTCAACAGCATGGGTGAGGTGCCAACTCCTGCCAGGCCCAGGGCCCCCACGCCCCTCCCTGCACACCTGAGACGCCTTGCCCCTCCTGTATGGCATCTCTCTCCACCCCCTAGAGCCCCTGGACACCCGCTCTCCTAGCTCTGAAGTCTGAAGGGTGGCCGTACTCACATCCCTCCTCACAACATTCGTGACATCTTCCAGGTGCTTCAGCCTGCCTGGGCCACAGCTGGTCCCCAAGAATCCCAAACTGGTTAACTCTGGACAGGGGATGAGAGGCCCAGAGGGCTGATGTGGACTTGGCCCCTCCAGGGAAGAGGAAAGTCCGTGAAGGGTCAGGAAACTAATGAGCAAAGCTTCTTTTTAATGCCATGGCAGGGGTCTAAGGATGGAAATTTCTGTGTTGTGATAAGCTAGCCAAACAAACTTAGCTGAGTCTTGTTTTAAGGAAGTCAAGCAGTTTGCTGTGAAACCAGGCATTTCTGGGCTGTGAGGTTCCCTGCTGGGTTAGGAAACCCACAGGGCAGTAGAGCCCAGCTGGGCAGCGAGACCTTGGCCAGGCTGTGTGCATTGTGTGTCTCAGGGTCCTGGTGGTGGCAGAGCTCCCACAGCAGGCAATTCTGAGGACACTATGGAGCACTCAGCAGGTGCTCCAGAGGGAACTGATCCCGCTGCCACTTGGGCAGACTAGGGAGTGTCCTCATGGAATTGTCTGTGTCTGCCAGGCCCAGAAGATGGGATGGGATTTCCAAAGGCACCAGGAGGTGGGGCCTGGGTCCGGGGTAGGACACCAGTTGAGGGGGGTGGCTTGGTGCCTGGACGTTGGGGTAGAGGAGGGTGCAGGGAGTTCTGGGAGCAGCGGGTGGCCCTGCGAGGTAGTGAGGTGTGTAGAGGTGTCATCCTATAGATGAGTCTTTGTCCTATCACTACACTTACCTCTCTTGATGTCCCCAAAGAGAGACAGCACTCGCACTGGCTCTCTTTTCCACACAGGCACAGTCTTATACATCTCAAGGGGACTCTCCTGTTTATTTACAAAAGAGAGGAGGTCGTGTTGGCTATTTGGTTTACCGCGCCCTTGAGCAATGACTGAAATTCTTCCTGATACAGTGGTCATCCTGTCCTAATCCTGAGTGAATACACCTGAGACTCCCCAGAGACACCTGCTGAGCCCTGGGTCCTGTCCTGACTAGTGCTGAGCCCCATGAATGCTGACTCCTTGCCATCTCTAGCAAAGGGACAGCAAGTGTGGGGGAAGTTTCCTAATTTTAAAAGAGGGTGACATCACCCCAATAGGAAACATTCTATATAATTTCCCAGCATCCAAGTTGTCCACCCAGGAGAATCTGACCACACATAGCACATCTTCCCACTTCCTATGTCCACCTCCTCACTAGCAACCCTGTCACCGTTTGTGGGCTGGGAACATCTGAAAGCTGCCCAGCATCCCTGGGAAGGACCCTGCTGCCCACTCTCTGCTGCCAGTGACCTGCTGTGCCAAGAGCTGGCCCCTGAGCCCAGCCACAGAGGAGGCTCACTGAGGGTAAGGGACACAGGAATATCTTAGGGCACAGCCAGTGATGTTGGCCAGGGGACAGCACCTGGCTCTCCCAGGCCAGAAGACCGGGTCAGTTCATTTGTAAAGTTGGCACCCCAGCGTCCCCTACCCCCATCGGTGGTAGCACTTGGGGGTGCCTGGCTGGATGCAAATACAGGACGGGCTATCAGCACAAGGCCTGAGTAGGGGCAGCTGGCTGAGTTCTGGGCTTTGCAAAGACTCCAGGCACACTTGGAAGAGAGGGGCGGGAACCCAGTGAAGCTGCGCCTGCGGCCTTGGAGGGCTGGGGCACGTGCCTGACTGGGCCCTGGTCTGTGCAAGGGCAGCCCGGTGGCTGGAGGAGGACAGACCTCAGACTTGGCCTCGAGTGCCAAGGCAGGAGCCTCTGGAGCTAGACTTACAGGCAGGCCCTTCCCTCCAGCACTGTGTCTGGAGATGCATTTAGCAGCATCTCTGAATGTCACCTCAGTTTCTTTGGAGGGAACCTTCTCCTGCAGGCTTCCACCCTTGGGTCTGTATTAAGCTGGGAGAGAAGCTTTCTGCCTTGAAGGGGACTTGAAAGAGGGCTCCATAAGGAACGTACTCGCCTTACTTTCCAAAAACTATGTTGAGGACTCCTGCGACAGTTGTCACACTAAACTGGTGTCAAGGAGACTTTGTGGGACGTCTCTTGGCCATGGGTCTGCACGCACACATGTCACTGTGGAGTGGCAGAGTCTGCGGAACCCGGGCTGGCTCTGGGAAAGGCGAGGCCCTCAGGGTGGCAGAGGCCTTCCAGGTCACACACCCTCTGCTAACAAGACCGATCAGGTGGGCAGATGCCTCCCTAGAGTGCCAGCCCCACGGCCACAGACCTGAGGAGGACGCGACTTTCAGAACTCCAGGTTCTTTCCCTATAAGTGCTGCCGCTGTCTGCCCCTTTTCTGCTTCAATCAGGTTGAATGTTGCTGGGCAAGAAGAGATAACTTTGCCCAGCTATGAAGAATGCAGGCTCTACCAGATCCCAGGCTCTGTGTGGCCATCTCCCCAAGGGCGCCCAGCTGTGGAGAGTGCCAGCCTACAGGCTCCACCAGGTCCTGGGCTCTATGTGGCCATCTCCCCAAGGGCCCAGCTGTGAAGAATGCCGGCCTGCAGGCTCCACCAGGTCCCAGGCTCTGTGTGGCCATCTCCCCAAGGGCGCCCAGCTGTGGAGAGTGCCAGCCTACAGGCTCCACCAGGTCCTGGGCTCTATGTGGCCATCTCCCCAAGGGCCTAGCTATGAAGAATGCCAGCCTGCAGGCTCCACCAGGTCCCGGGCTCTGTGTGGCCATCTCCCCAAGGGCCCGGCTGTGAAGAGCGCCAGCCTTCAGGCTCCACCAGGTCCTGGGCTCTGTGTGGCCATCTCCCCAAGGGCCTGGTTGTGAAGAGTGCCAGCCTGCAGGCTGCACCAGGTCCCGGGCTCTGTGTGGCCATCTCCCCAGGGCTCACCCCTGCCATGGCAGTTCCCAGGAGCCGCCAAAACAAATTAAAATTAACTTGGTGGGGTGGGGGGTGCTTAAAACAGCAGAAAATGATTCACTCCTGTCTCAGCACGCCGGAGGTCTGAAACCAGCTGCCACGGGGGGACTCCCTCTGAGGGGTCCTCTGCCCCTCTCCCAGCTCTGGCGCTGATGGCAACCACTGCTCTATAGGTAAAAGGCCTGTAAATAAGCCTTTAAACAAGTCCATTTTGTGAGAGCAAGTTTGAAGTCCTTCGTGAGCTGGAATGTTGGGAAATCTGGGTAGAGCTCTCTATGTGGCTTAGGAAATAATCATGTAGAAATGATTTATGGACACCCGACCATCACGTAACACTGCTCCCATCTCTGCATCTGTCGTCACATGGCCATCTGCCCTGTGTGTCTTGATGTCCCAAACCTTACATGAGGACACCAGGCACTGCTCTTAGCCCCTCCCCCCCAATCCAGAGTGGTCTCACCTCTACACCCTTAACTAAACTTCATCTGCAAAGACCCTATTTCCAACACAGCTACTGGGTGTAGGACGCCAGCATATCCTTGGGGGAACAAAATTCAACCTGCTACACTTTGAGGACTGGTGGTTCCTGCCTGGCTGCCTAGAGAGAGACCTGATATCTGGCCAGCGTCAGCTCAAGCATTTGGTCCCAAACGCCAGACTTGGGAGGCATGTTGAAGCCTGGCCAGCCAGCCTCTCCCACATGCTGCAAGCTGGTGTAACTCCATCCTGTCAGTGTGAGTGAGCACTTTGCAGCTGGCCACGGGAGGGAGCATCCTGGTGCCCAGGGCCAGCTGCAGCCAGGTCCTGCCCCTGTGTGGTACTCACAGACTCGCGGTCACAGAAGGCCTTCAGCCCGGCCCGCCACTTGCGCCTGCGCCGCAGCAGCCCACTGCGGGAGAAGGGCAGGCACAGGAAGCACACCCAGTTGCTCATGGCTTGAACCTTCTCCGAGGTCCCTGGGCTCACTAGGGTGTCCACACACTCGAAACAGTAGCACCTAGAGTCAAACAGAAAACCACGGTGACTGAAGTGACAGTCCTGCAGCCCTGGGGACTGTCGAGCTGAGGCAGGCCTGCACCTGGCTTCAGAGTGAACCACAGAAGTCATGCCAGGGCTCGGCCCCTATAGCTCAACCGGCTAAGGCGCCAGCCACATACACCTAAGGTGGCGGGTTCGAATCCCCAGCCCGGACCCGCCAAACAACAATAATGGCTGCAACCAAAAAATAGCCGGGCGTTGTGGTGGGCGCCTGT
>CAUYTI010014767.1:0-13700 GCA_963575145.1 Galago senegalensis | reverse complement strand
GCCTCCCAAGTAGCTGGGACCACAGGCGCCTGCCACAACGCCCGGCTATTTTTTGGTTGCAGCCGTCATTGTTGTTTGGCGGGTCCGGGCTGGGGATTCGAACCCGCCACCTTAGGTGTACGTGGCTGGTGCCTTAGCCAGTTGAGCTATAGGCGCCGAGCCGCATATTCCAGTTTGTAAAAGCAAACTCCTTGAAGGCTCAGAAAGCACATCCAGAGAGATAGGCTGAGCCCAGGCCATACAGCCTTTCACCAGCCAGCCCACAATCTAAGAAGCCAGGACAAGAAGGCATAGTCCTTCAGCTCACAATGCCATCCAGGCTTCCAAACTGCAGAATGAATCACTCCCTCAAAGCTACTCAAGGTTCCCCAACCCCTGCTGTGATCATAAAGCACAGGAGGGATTGTTTTGTCCTTATCTGTGGCTCTGTCCTAAGTCTGAAAGCAGAAGACTGAGAAAGTACACTCAGTAGATGTTGTCATTATAACACTGAATGAAAATCATGATTCTTCCCATGAGTAAGCAGTGAGCTGTGAGGTGTGGGATTCTTACATCACACCTGTAATGTAAAGCCTGTGTGGGACATCAGGCTTTACTAGAGGTCAGGACTAGGGGTAGGCAAGCGTGCACTTCTGAAGTGAAGAAGGGAGAAGTGCTTTCTCCAGCTGACATGCTCTCAAGGGTGAAGAAGTTTGGCTTAAAATACCTGACAATGCTGCATAAACTGGAGATTTGAGAATTGAGTTTCTAGCACTGTTAACAACACATGACATTAAAAACAGAAATCCAGTCTCATTAGCTAAATTTTGATTAAAACCTGAAATGTTTTTATGTAATTGCCAACAGGCTGGAATGTATCTGATACAGTTTATTCTGCTTTTGTTTCTTTGGCTATCTTCCAAATAGATCTAGAAACAGTTCTGACACCCTCAACCCCATTTTCCAAACCACTTTCTGTAATTCTCAAGTTGGCTAGTTCTCCTTTCTTAGAAAACTTATCCACCATAACCCTTCCACTAGTGAGGGTGTACTTCAGAATAGAAGAGTCCTTCAGCTGAAATGGCATCTCCAAGGCCCACAGTTCGAATTGGGTCTTTACACACCAATACTGGGGTGAAGTGGAAGGATATTCCCTCCCTGTGCCATTTTACTACTGGCTCATTCGGGTTTAATACAATCCTGGAGCCTGCCTCTGAATGGAAAGTCATGAACTCGTGGGGTGCCCTCAGGGACACTCGGCTGGCGTCTAGGGTTTCTGTCGCGCAGGCCTGTTTCCCAGCCACACGAGCTCCTGCAGCCACAGCTGCTAGCTGGTTGGCCCAGTGTCCATCCACAGTTGCCAGGATGTGGTAGACCAGCGTGTGGAAGTGGATCCTGGTGAGGTCTGAGGCTCTGCCTTTATTCCTCCCATGTTCCTTCAGGATCCAGAAGAGGATGTCACTGACCATGCCCACATCAGGAACACCATTCCAGGAAGAGACAGAAGAGTGAGGTCCAGATGCCGACTGGGTGAGAAATAGCAGCTCCTGTTCATTCAGCCCAAGGGAAGTCACTGCAGGAAAGACCTGCTAACAGAAACAATGACAGGTCTCTTTCTGATGGATGTAATCTAGCTCCTAACAGAAAAGGCAGGCAGGCATCTTTCTTCCCTGCCCATGAAGTCCTCGTCTTAGGTACTGCACCTCTACTTCCAACTTCATTATCACCTGGAAAGACTGGGAAATTGCAGCAACACTGTTTTAGACCCAGTCTTTTGCTACCTGCCATTATAAGCCTATGGCAGACAAGTATATATTAATATTTTTGTTTTTTTCCACAGTGCCTAGCTTTTGCTTTTGTACACACAGCAGATACTCTTACCACTGATAGGATATGGCTTCCCTTCCTGGAACAGAGAACTATACATAAGGTGAAGGTATCTGTAGGAAAGATGAATCCTTGTATATGTGTGTATGTATAAAAATTTGTTTTGTTTTGCTCTTTTGAAAACAAAAGAGATTTTGGTATCTGTTGGGGAAAGGGGATCCTGGAGTCCCCATCCCCAATGGAAATGCAATTTTTCACCTGTCAGATTGATATAAATGTAAACTTAATCACATTCTGGTAGAAGGCTATGAAGGAATAAGCACTTATAAATATTGCTAGTAGTAAGTAGACTGGTACAATTCTCAAGTACAATTGCAATTTGGCAATCTCAAATTTACAAATGCTTCCAATCCAGCAAATCTACTTCTGCAAATTTAACACAGACATGTACTTGCTCACAGGGAAAATAAAACCACATAAAAAGTTATTCACTGCAGCACTGTAAGTAACAGCAAAGATGCAAAATGTCCGTCAAGAAGTGGCAGGTTTGCACTGTAATAGTTGGAGATTTTAACACCCCTTTGACAAGTTTTGGATAGATCCTCCAAGAAGAAACTAAACAAAAAAATATTAGATTTAAACCTGACCCTAGAACAATTGACTTTATAGACCTCTACAGAACATTTCTCCCTAATAAAACTGAATATACATTCTTCCCATCAGCCCATGGGTCATCCTCCAAAATAGATCCTATCCTAAGACACAAGTCTAACATCAGCAAATTCAAAAGTATAGAAATTATTCCTTGTATCTTCTCAGACCACCATGGGATAAAAGTTGCACTCAACAGCAATGGGAATCTCCATACTTAAACAAAGTCATGGAAGCTAAATAATCTTAGGCTGACTGATAGCTGGGTCAAAGATGAAATTAAGAAGGAAATCACCAAATTTTTAGAACTAAACGATAACGAAGACACAAACTATCAAAACCTGTGGGATATTGCAAAGGCAGTCCTAAGAGGGAAATTTATAGCATTGGAAGTCTTCATCAAGAAAACAGAAAGAGAGAATGCCAACAACTTAATGGATCATCTCAAGCAACTGGAAAAAGAAGAACATTCTAACCCCAAACCCAGCAGAAGAAAATAAATAACCAAAATTAGGTCAGAATTAAATGAAACTGAAAACAAAAGGCCCATTCAGAAAATCAACAAACAAAAAGTTGGTTTTTTGAAAAAATTAACAAAATCGATAAACCTTTGGCCAACCTAACCAGAAATAGAAAAGTAAAATCTCTAATATCACCTATCAGAAATGATAAAGGGAGGGTGGCACCTGTGGCTCAAAGGAGTAGGGCACTGGCCCCATATGCTAGAGGTGGCAGGTTTAAGCCCAGCCCCGATCAAAAACTGCAAAAAAAGAAAGAAAGAAACAAACAAACAAAAAAAGAAATGATAAAGAGGAAATAACAACAGACATTTCAGAAATTCAAAAAATCCTCAATGATTACTACAAAAATCTCTATTCCTAGAAAGATGAAAATCTGAAGGAAATGGACCAATACCTGGAAGCACACCACCTTCCTAGACTCAACCAGAAAGAATTAGAAATCTTGAATAGACCTATACCAACCACTGAAATAGCATCAACAATATGAAATCTCCCTAAAAAGAAAAGTCCGGAACCAGATGGCTTTACATATTTAATATTGTAATGGAAGTCTTAGCTATCCCAATCAGGCAAGAGAAGGTGATCAAGGGTATCCAAATAGGGTCAGAAGAGATCAAACTCTCACTCTTCGCTGATGACATGGTCCTATATCTGGAAAATCCCAGGGGCTCAACTTCAAAACTCTTAGAAGTGATCAAGGAATACAGCAATGTCTCAGGATACAAAACCAATACTTACAAGTCAGTAGCTTTTATATATGCCAACAATAGTCAAGCTGAAAAAAGAATCAAGGACTCCTTTCCTTCTACAATAGTGCCAAAGAAGATGAAATATCTGAAAGATTTCTATAAAGAGAACTATAAAACTCTGAGAAAAGAAATGGCTGAAGATGTTAACAAATGGAAAACCATACCATGCTCATGGCTGGGTAGAAGCAACACTGTTAAAATGTCCATACTACCCAAAGCAATCTACAGATTTAATGCAATCCCTATTAAAGCACTACGGTCATATTTTAAAGAACTTGAAAAACTAGTACTTCGTTTTATATGGAATCAGAAAAAATCTTGAATAGCAAATACATTACTCAGAAATAAGAACAAATCAGGAGGTATCACATTACCAGACTTCAGGTAATGTAGTCTATAAATCTACAGTGATCAAAAAAGCATGGTACTGGCACAAAAACAGAGCAGTAGATTTATGGAACAGAATAGAGAATTAAGAGATGAACCTGGCTCGGCGCCTGTGGCTCAAGCGGCTAAGGCGCCAGCCACATACACCTAAGGTGGCAGGTTCGAGTCCCCAGCCCAGGCCCGCCAAACAACGATGGCTGCAACCAAAAAAAAAAAAAAAATGGCCAGGCATTGTGGCAGGTGCCTGTAGTCCCAGCTACTTGGGAGGCTGAGGCAGGAGACTCACTTGAGCCCAGGAGTTGGAGGTTGCTGTGAGCGTGATGCCACGGCACTCTACCCAGGGGGATAGCTTGAGGCTCCATCTCAAAAACAAACAAACAAAACAAAACAGAAAAAAGTGTAAAAAAAAAAAAAAGAGATGAACCCAGCTATTTACTGTCATTTGATCTTTGGCAAGCCTATCAAAAAAATTCAGTGGGGGAAAGACTCCCTATTTAACAAATGGTGCTGGGTGAACTGGCTGGCAACCTGTAGAAGACTGAAACTGGACCCTCACCTTTCACCATTAACAAAAACTAATTCTCACTGGATAAAAGATTTAAACTTAAGACATGAAACTATAAAAATACTAGAAGAGAGTGCAGGGAAAGCACTTGAAGAAATTGGCCTGGGAGAATATTTTATGAGGAAGACCCCTGGGGAATTGAAGCAACACCAAAAATCCATTACTGGGATCTGATCAAACTACAAAGCTTTTGCACAGCCAAGAGCACAGTAAGTAAAGCAAACAGACAACCTTCAGAATGGGAGAAGATTTTTGCAGGTTATCCTTCTGACAAAGGTCTGATAGCTAGAATCTATAGAGAACTCAAACTAATCAATAAGGAAAGAATAAATAACCCCATTTCTATGTGGACAAGAGACTTGAACAGAAACTTCTCTGATGAAGACAGGTGCATGGCCTACAAACATATGAAAAAATGCTCATTATCCTTAATCATCAGAGAAACGCAAATCAAAACCACTTTGAGGTTTCACCTAACTCCAGTAAGATAAGCCCACACCAAAAAATCCCAAAACTACAGATGTTGGTGTGGATGCGGAAAGAAGGGAACTTCCACACTGCTGGTGGGAAGGCAAGTTAATACGACCTGTTTGGAAAGAAGTTTGGAAAACACAAGGAACTAGAAGTAGACCTACTGTTTGATCCTGCAATTCCTTTACTAGGTATATACCCAGATGATAAAAAATTATTTTACAATAAAGACATTGCACCAGAATGTTTATTGCAGCCCAATTCATAATTGCCAAGTGTCCACTGACCCATGAATGGATTAACAAATTGTGGTATATGTACACTATGGAATACTGTGCAGCCGTTAAAAAAAGATGGAGACCTCATATCTTTTATGTTTACTTGGATGGATCTGGAACGTATTCTTCTTCTTTTTTCTTTTTGAGACAGAGCCTCAAGCTATCCCCCTGGGTAGAGTGCCATGGCATCATAGCTCACAGCAACCTCCAACTCCTGGGCTCAAGCGAGTCTCCTGTCTCAGCCTCCCAAGTAGCTGGGACCACAAGTGCCCGCCACAACACCCGGCTATTTTTTGGTTGCAGCTGTCATTGTTGTTTGGCAGGCTGGGCTGGATTTGAACCTGCCACCTTAGCTGTATGTGGCTGGTGCCTTAGCCACTTGAGCCACAGGTGCCAAGCCACATATTCTTCTTAGTAAGGTATCTCAAGAATGGAAAAAAAAGTATCCAATGTACTCAATACTATGAAATCAATATATAACCACCTACACACTCATACAAATGTCAAAACATAAGTATAGTCCAGAAATTAGAAGGGAAGAGGAGAGAGAGGGGAGGGGAGGGGGGATGTAGGGGGGGTATTTTGGGGGACCTCACCTAATGTGCATGATGCAATGGTACATTTCAAAACTATTAAGAAATGAGCATAATTGTGATAGATGTGTTACTTAGTTCAATGTAAACATTTCATATTGTATATTGAAGCAGTACCCTGTACCCCATAAATGCATCAATGTACAACGTTATGATTTAATAAAAATTAATTAAAAAACAAAACAGAACAAAAAAAAGAAGTGGTAGGTTAAATAAACCTAGGGGCGTTCACATCCATTTTAATCATGTGCTGTGAAAAGCCTGAGGACATTCTCCATATTAATGACACACGCAAAGTGCCGAATAGTGATTTACTGTGCTATAATACCTTTTTGGGGAAAAAGGGATAAAAAACAAAAATATATTCCTGTATTTTCTTATACATGTACACAATAACTCTGGAAGGACACAGATGAAATTAGATAGGAGATTCCTAAGACTCGGAACAGGAGAGGAAAGGCGGGAACCAGAAAAGAGAAGACTTCATTGTGTATCCTGAAATTCTGGGGTTTTTGATCTCTATGCTATAAATTTAAAAGGTTACTAACAGTAAGATGACAGGTGAAGTAACTTGTTTAAGTTAATGAAGACAGTGGGGGCCGGTATGCCACCCAGGTCTTCAAAGCCTCTGTTCAAGTCCCCCTCGCTCAGATTTATCCTAATCACTGCTGTGTTCAAAGGCAGGAGTAGAACAACTAGATGGCTTGTAGGGGAGTGACATTCCCCAAAGTTACTTTCCTTGGAGCCTCTTCAAGATTAACTGAACATAGCTGAGCTGGACTTTTCATTCCTATGAGCTCTATTGCAATAAGCCATTCACTTTTTTTTTTTTTTTCAGTTTTTGGCCAGGCTGCATTTGAACCCGCCACCTCCGTCCGGCATATGGGGCCAGCACCCTACTCCTTTGAGCCACAGGCGCTGCCCAAGCCATTCACTTTTAACTTGCTCATTCCAGAGGGAGAAATATGACCCACGAATCTAGCAATTACACTACTGTATTTCTAACCTAGTAGAAGGTCCTGTTCCACAATAGTTCTGGATCCTTCCTTGGACTTGATTTGAGTGACACAAACCTACATTTCAGTGAGCCAGTCCCTGAGCTCAGATATACAGACAAAGCAGCTTCCCTCAAGGCCTCTGAGGATCCAGGTAAACAATGGCCCCAGGTGCTGCCCATGTGGTTACCTGATGCACGATGCTGCTCATGAGCTCCCTATTGGTCATACTGGCCAGCTCTAGGTGCACTGGGATACCTGTGGGGATGTCTGAAATGGAGGTTACAACCTGCAAAGAGAGGAGGACAGAACTGCTGTTAGGAGGTCAGGCAGGAGAGAAGAAAAGATCAGGTCCCGAGAGGTAATGCCCCTTGGGAACAGCCTTCTTTATATCCTCACAAAAGCTACATGCAATGTGAGTCTCCCAATGCCTCTGTGGACAAGGGATACTTTTCCCAACAGGGAAGAGTGGGATGTGCAGAGAGCCACCAGGGTCATCTAATCAGAGAGGACAGAGATCTGCCCCTATACATTCATGTTGCCAGTCTATTCCTGTGACCTAGACTGAGCAGCTGGCTTCAACTTGCACAGATGCGTAGGAACTGCAACGCAGTTGCCAGGAAGTGAGATGATACAGATAGCACAAAGGACAAAGACTACAAACCCTGCAGCTTGCAGGCATGTACAGGGAAGTGCCTCACTGGAGAGGGAGGCTAACTTCACAGCCAGCTGCCATGGTGTGCCCCTGGGAGGCCAGGACCTAAGGCAAGGCAGCACAAGCTACAGAGGCCCAAGAGGCTGATACCTGAAGACACGCCAGCTGAGGTCTGTGAAATGCTATAACAGGGCTATTACCTCCAGCAGTCTCTTCCTCTGCAGCTCCTTGCTTTGACCCTCCATCATGTGCAATCCAGAGAGGACCACCAGGTCTGGCTGAAACTCCTCCAGGCTAGACACAAACACCTCCAGCATATTCATGGCCCCGTTGGAGAGGTCGTGAGAGAAGATGAATCGGTTTGCATGGGGAGCTTTTAACTGGCCCCACTGCTCCCCTAGAAAAGCCCAGTCAACACAATGGGAAGGAAAGGAAGAGGATTTAAGTCTCCTAGCTGTGGGGGCTTTCAGACGCCTTGACAGGAGCCTTGACTCTGAGTGGGCTGGCTTCTGGCTGAGTGGACCTGAGCTACAATAGCCTACGGTCAGTGGGGCGCTACAGGAAACAAACCAAAACCCAAAACCCAAACCCAACAAGGCAAGGGAAACAAAGCATGGATGCCATATGCCCTTCTCAAGGTAATTAGCTCCTCCTAAGTTCCAGGAGAGCTCTACGGTCCATGGAGCTCTCAACCACAGGAGACAGTCACAGAGCAGGTATGACTTCCAAACATCAGCCCGCAGCACATACCGCATGTGCCCTATGGACAGGATGGGCTGCTTTTTTCAAAGCATGTTCCAGCTCATAGCAGTGCCCTGAACACCTTTTATTTAATTGGAACCTACCCAGGCTGAAGTCTCAAGAGCCAAGCTGAATATAGCTCCTCTTTCATGCTGCCCACTGCCGGTTTCTGAGTACCTCATCATAAGGGTAAGAATACCTGGCTGCTCCAGCTGCTTTGGAGTAACGACTGTTCTAGACCAAGTTCTTATATGGATCCACCCCCAATGTGAAGCCTTCCCTAACTCCACCACTCCCAAGTAGACTTAATTCCTTCCTTTCTGGGCCACCACTGTCCCCTATCACAGGACTGGGCACATAATTTTGCAGTAATTTGTTCAAGTGTCCATCTCAAGCAGTAAACCATAGCTGAGGACAGGGTCCATGTTATCTTCCATCACCGTATTCCTACTGGCTCATGTTGTGCTTGGCATGCAGCCACGTGAATGAATCAGCAAAAGAACAACTGAATAAAAGAACGGACTGATGACCTACATGCCCATGGCAACAAAAAATACTGGCATGAAGTCCAAATCCAACATTCCCCAAATTAACAAGACTCTGTGTAACAGGAAAAATACCTCGGCATCCTCTAAAAAGCAAGACAAGGACCTGACTTAAATAGTGACAGTGCTTGGAAATACAGCCTAACAACCCAGGAAGAAAGAGCCACATTGAATTCAAAATCCGTTGATTTTTTTTTTTTTTTTTTTTTTTGAGACAGAGCCTCAAGCTGTCACCTGCATCACAGCTCACAGCAACCTCCAAATCCTGGGCTCAAGCGAGTCTCCTGCCTCCACCTCCCAAGTAGCTGGGACCACAGGTACCCACCACAACACCCAGCTATTTTTTGGTTGCAACTGTCATTGCTGTTTGGTGGGCCAGGCTGGATTTGAACCCGCCACCTTAGGTGTATGTGGCTGGTGCCTTAGCCACTTGAGCCACAGGCACTGAGACAAAATCCATTGATTTGTTCAGGAAAGTGACAGAGGCAAAAATAAACCGACTTCCACAAGGCCAGGACAAGGAGGGATGTGGAGAGCTGCTCACGGGTCCCACGGGACATAGGGCTGACGAAGGGGCCTGAGAAGCAAGCAGATCAAAACTCAGACTGAAATAGCAGTTCACGCCCCTCTTTTCTCACAAAGCTTTGTATTTATTTTGGCAAGCAATCTCTTCTAATTATCATCCTGCCCTTAGGCCAGTAAGTCAGCAAAACTGTGTGGTGACTCACTAAAGTCCCAGCCCAACTCTGAAAACGGGCTTTTCTATGGAGGTTTGTTTGGAGAGAATGGGAAAACAAAATTGATAAATCTTCTTGGAATTTACCCATCTAGGTTTGAGAGAAGTTGGGGATGGATTTCTTAAGAGGGCTGACTGAGGAGTACTGCCACCAGATTTCGTTCCCTCCTGGAGCCTAGGAAAATAAAGCTTAATGGAAAGCCACAACTTTGTACTAAGAAAATAAGGCACAGAAAAGAAAAATTCATGTGTGAAGGATGGAGAAAATCTCCTTTTGAGATAAGCTGTGCCATCTCCATTACTACACATTAAGCACAACTGAGCAGTACAACATCAAAGGCCTGCTGAGCTCTCCAGCCACTGGGCTCTCCACTCTACAGGAAAATGACAGAAACCAGAAGCTGCAAAGGTCTCCAGTTCTCACTGTAAGTGCCAATGAAAATGGACATGAACTGAATCTGGAACTGGTGGCACTGGCACCTCACAGGCACACCTTAGCTGTTCTAAATGTTCCAGTCCACAGTCAAGGTCAAGCTTTTCTGAGCAGCTCACAATGGTTACATACATCAACCTCTTAATCATTACCACAATGTTCTGGCAATAAAAACTGTAACTTTTATTTCCCGCCTGGGGAATTGAACAATGAGAGAAACTCAAAACTTCTGTACCGTTAAATGTGAATTGCTGACTTCAACACTGTGCCCTTAATTTTCAGCACCTCCCTTCCTAAGTTCCCTGATGATTCTACTAAGCACCCAAAGAGAGCCAGAAACAGGAAACAATATTTCTTTTTATACCTACAGAAAGGCATGACTTTCAAGAAGCACTATAGCTCCTATCTTGCCTTAAAGTTAATTACTCCAGTAGGGGAGGCTCTCTTAATTGTCTGATGTGGAAGTAGTTCACTGCAGAGTATTAAGTACTGCTTTATTACTGACCAGGTTGCTTAGAAAGAAACTGCAGTTGCCAGCAACCTGGAATCAATCCTAAGTAATCTGGAACAGTCAGCCAGAAAAGCCTAGACACAGGTGAACAAATTGTATTTGCCTTTCTCTTTTCTCAGTAATAAAGAAAAACTTTCTATACGTCGAAATCTAAAACTTTTAACAATTTTCATT
This sequence comes from Galago senegalensis, assembly GCA_963575145.1. Taxonomy (NCBI): domain Eukaryota; kingdom Metazoa; phylum Chordata; class Mammalia; order Primates; family Galagidae; genus Galago; species Galago senegalensis. The sequence goes on along the minus strand of CAUYTI010014767.1, from coordinate 2,889 downwards.
TTCATTCAAAATGCCTGCGTTTTTTTTTTTTTTTTGAGACAGAGCCTCAAGCTGTCCCCCTGGGTAGAATGCCGTGGCATCACAGCTCACAGAAACCTCCAACTCCTGGGCTCAAGCGAGTCTCCTGCCTCCGCCTCCCAAGTAGCTGGGACCACAGGCGCCCGCCACAACACCCGGCCATTTTTTGGTTGCAGCTGTCATTGTTGTTTGGCTGGTCCAGGCTGGGGATTCAAACCCGCCGCCCTAGGTGTACGTGGCTGGCGCTTTAGCCAGTTGAGCCATAGGCGCCGAGCCGTTTGTTTTTTTTTTTTTAAATGCCGGCTTTTTTAGAGCCTTATTTCTCTTGGGTTTGGGGCAGTTCTGTTTGTAGACCTGGGAATTTTCTTTGTATATAAGTATATACACTTAATATAAGTATAAGTATATATATATAAGTACATATATAAGTATATATATACACTTAATATAAGTATAATATTAAGTATATACACTTAATATACTGTATCACTTTCTATTATCAGCTCAAGGAACTAATGGATCCGGAAACTTGTGGTATGGCAAAAATGGAATCTTGCTAATTTATACAGATCGATTTCTGGTACAGTCACACGCCAGGATGACAATACACTGTCCCCCTGACCAGTCTTACCACCACTGCTCACTTGTTTCCTTACCTGCTTGATACTCTAAAATGAGGTGGAACTCATCCACTTCCTGCAATGACTCTGGTGGAACAAATACATTGTCGTCAAGAAGTTCATGCAGCTTTGGACCAACTGGACCACAAAGAAGAACCTGGAAACAACATAACGAGTCCATCAAAAGACATGTTCCTCTGCCTGCAAAATCTCAGCAGTAACTGGGAACAGTACAGTCAGGTCAGTTCTATTCATTCTAACAGAATATTGAAATCCAAACCTGATTCCTAGAGTTCTTGGTTTGGGGGTATGCAACAGAAGGGCTATTACCAGGGCATAGGCCTTCGGAGGGTATAGCCACAACATACCCAGAAATGAGAGGCTGACAAAGATCTCTGTGACAAGTCACAGTTGTTAGGTGTCTATGCACTGTATCCCACAGTCTCTGCTATGGACTGAATGTGTTGCCCCCAAATTCAGATGTTGAAACCCTAACGCCAGAGTGATAGATCCTATCTGAAGGCTCAGATGATTTGTTTGCATTTTCTAGCCATAAAGTATTTTATGGTCTAAAAATTTTTTTAGACATAATGCTGTTACACACTTAACAAACTAAACTATAGGGCAAACATAACTTTTATATGTACTGGGAAACCAAAATATTTGTATGACTTGTTTTACTATGATATTTCCTTTGTGGCAGGGGTCTGAAACTAAATGTGCAGTATCTCTAAGGCGGGTGTCCTCAAACTACAGCCCACGGACCACATGCAGCCTGTCTAGGACATTTATCCGACCCACTGGGTGTTTTTGCAGCTGCTGCTGGTCCTGTGTAGTAGCTGACTCGTCCCGGGGCCCGCAGTCCGGCCCTCCAACAGTCTGAGGGACAGTGTACTGGCTCCCTGTTTAAAGTTTGAGGACCCCTGCTCTAAGGTATGCCAGTACACTATAATAAATTCTTACAGTATACATTGTGGTATATCTCTTGAAAGCAGATTGTCATAAGCTAAAGATGTACACTATTAACCTTAAAGGAATCACTAAGAAAACAAAGAATTCATTTCAAAAATGAAATCGTCAATAACTAAGAGAATGACATAAAGGCTATGTTAACCAGTTTGATGAAAATATTTCAAATTGTATATCAAAACATCACTCTGTACCCCATGATTGCATTAATGTACACAGCTAACATTTAATAAAAAAAAAAGAAATCATAAAAAATAATCCAAAAGAGTACAGAAAAAGAAGAAAAAAGGAATATAAAGAGGTGGGACAAATAAAAAATAAATAGCAAGATGTCAGATTGAAAACTAACCTGATGTTTCAATAACCACAATAAATGTAAATGATCTATAAACACCCCAATTAAAAGGTAGTGATCATCAAATTGGATTAAAAAGCAAGCCCAACTATATGTCATCTATAAGAATTACACTTTATTTTTATTTATTTACCTTTAATTTGTTTTAAAGATAGGGTCTTGCTCTGTCACCCAGGTAGAGTGCAATGGCATGATCATAGCTCACTGTAACCTTGAACTTTTGGGCTTGAGCTTCAATCTTCCCTTCTTAGCTTCCTGAGTAGCTAAGACTATAGACATATGCCACCATGCCCAGCCAATTTTTCCATTTTTGTAGTGACAGGGTCTTGCTATGTTGCCTAGGCTGATGTAAAGCCATCTTCCCACCTTGGCCTCCCAAAGTGCTGGGAAAAGAGGTTTGAGCTACTGTACGTGGACCTCTTTTTTATCTCTAAGGTTATAAAATCATAAGATAATAATTGTGAGGACTGAGTAACAGATAACACTTTTCTTTTGACTTCCACTCAGACTGGTCCCAGGCCCAGCTTCTCTGAAGACCAAGAGCAAATGCTGGTCCCAGGCAAAGTCTATACTGAAAGGTCAATCTTGTACTCACAACTTCCAGAATGTCACCTTCTCAGAGGCTAGAATTATTTCTCAGGATCAGGAGGGCAGCCTTTTAGAGATCCACAAAGTCTTCTGGAATTTTGATGTGAATGGCTTTGGCTCCCTCTAAAGACCTTTTGAACCATCTTTTCTTCTCTTTTACCCATTAACTGCTAATTTTTCCAAAAATCAGCCCTGGAATTTTTTTTTTTTTTGAGACAGAGCCTCAAGCTGTCCCCCTGGGTAGAGTGCCAAGGCATTACAGCTCACAGCAACCTCCAACTCCTGGGCTCAAGCAAGTCTCTTGCCTCTGCCTCCCAAGTAGCTGGGACCACAGGCGCC
>CAUYTI010014766.1:0-10915 GCA_963575145.1 Galago senegalensis | reverse complement strand
TGTCGCGACCCGTCGGGCTCCTGTGGCCCTGGTCTCGGTTAGTGCAGGAAGGAACCAGGCGAGAAGCGGATTAGAAGTACAAGCTTGTGGAAGGCGGGCTAGCCCTTACTTTCCGGGTAGCCTGAGCAACCTCTGCACCAGCCTTTTATTGAAAGGGAATGATACAGGTGAGGGGAGTAATTAACAATGACCACGTGCTGAGGGCACGGGCTCCTCCCACAGGGAACTCCTGTGGAAGGATGGCCCGAGGTCCACGCCTCAGCTGCAGATGATCTTGCTTGTATGTTGGCATCTCCTACAGTGTGTGTTCCATAAAAGGCTCTGGCTGAACCATGGAGCATGGACCAGAGATGGGAAGTAGAAAGAAGTTGTACCTTTCCTCTAATTTTCAAAATTTTCATACTTTTTTGATCACTATACTTCTTCAGTATTTCCTTGTCTGTGGAACAAGCATACAGAATGGAGAAAAGATCACCCTTCTCCTCTCGTTTGGCACTGAAATAGTATACAGGGTACTCATGAAGTTCAGTGCAATTTAAACTACTTTTACATTGTCAATGGCACATGAACTTTATGGACAACTTGTATAATATTCCAGCTTTTCTGTCTGCATAATCTTACTGGGACAAAAAGAGAGGCAAGCTTTGAAATCTAGTCCTGATAGACCACCTTCTTTACCTATGGGAATGGGAATGTCATAATCAAAAATGGCAGGACTAATCCTATAATGCAAATGCTTAAAATGATTTTGATATTGACATTTTGATAATTAAAAAATTCAGTTGAAAGCTCATAACCATGAAATGAATAAAATTAATTTTCCAAGAGCAAGCCACTTGAGTTCCCAGAATTGTTTTCCTTGGTCTTCATCCTAATTGTTAAAACTGATTTATATCTGTATCTTGAAATATCTATTCCTATGCAAGTAAAACCCTTAAGAAACATGCCACATCTGAAATCAATACTCAGAATGCCATAGTACAGCTGTTATTTCTCTTAGGCTGATTTCCTCAGATGGCATGAACTGCGGTGATAATGGGTAGCCCTGATGCAAGCAAATGACTCCTTTCTAATTTTGGTGTGTGGCATTCAAACCTATGACACTCCTAAGGCTATATACTGTAGCTGTTTCTAATCTTGAACAGCTTAAATCGATCCCATTATAAACGCCAAAGACGTGAGTGTTTTCAGTCTTTCAAGCAACATAAATGCCATACACACCCTTTGCAAGTGATGTGTCTTTACTAATGGGAGAGAATTCACCAGAGAGCAGGAAGGCACAGCTGAAGCGTTCTCATTCACATTCTGCAATTTCATCATAACCTCCTGAGACACAACATGTTGTACTTGCAAAAAAGTAAATAATTTAATGAAATATAAGACATGTCTCAGTACATCTTTCAGTGCATTCACTGGAATGCTGTAACCAACACTGTCACAAAAATATTAATTATAGGACATAATCAAAAATGTGAAGTGTACTTTTGTTTTCTTTTCTTTTTTTTAGAGACAGAGTCTCACTTTGTCCCCCTTGGTAGAGTGCTGTGGCGTCACAGCTCACAGCAACCTCCAGCTCTTGGGCTTAGGCGTTTCTTTTGGCTCAGCCTCCCAAGTAGCTGGGACTAGAGGTGCCTGTCACAACGCCTGGCTATTTTTTGTTGCAGTTTGGCAGTGGCTGGGTTCAAACCCACTGCCCTGGGTATATGGGGCTGGCACCCTACTCACTGAGCCACAGGTGCCACCCAAAGTATACATTTCTAATTGAATTATATTAGAGGAGAAATTTAACATGACTTACCGTTGTTTTAAACATGAAATGCACCATGTAATACATTTTTAAAAATCAATACTATTATTAAATTAAGATTTTCTAAATTTGAGAAATTTTGTGTAAGTAATTTAGTATTCAGATGTCTTGGCCTGATATGTGAAATTCTGAATTCATTTGGAAAAAGTTAAGGCTCAGAGAAGAGGTGAAGAGGCTTGACTTAAGGAAACAAAGATAGCTGAGGGCAGCTGGGGGCCCAAGAGTCTCCATTTGCAATGCCAAGGTAGTGCTGTACCATTGTCACCTGGCTTTTGTCACCAGTGATTAAGCCCTGGGTACAAAAAACAACAGGGGTTTCTGTAGTTTGCGATTCTTATAAAATGACAGAGATTAGAGGCCTTAATCTGAATTATACTGTAGGATGAATAGTTTCTTAATCTGCAAATCACATTTTCTCCAAAGAAAGAACAGATGTAAGTTTTGGGAGGAGTTATGCACATAGATATTGACAGAGGAGTGCCCTGTCTGCTAGCAACTGACATTTGTGTCAGTATCAGTAGTAGAATTACCTGATTGGGAAGGATATAGGTAGGTTAAGAATAGTAGCAAAAATGAACCAAAAATAGCCTACCTCTGCATGGAATGGTTCGGTATACTTGCCTACCCACTGGCATTCTTTTTTTTTTTCTTTCCTTCACTCCAGCATCATTTTTGAGTTTATACCATCTGCCTAACATTGGCAAATGTGCCCATTTTTTGAAACTGTGATTTGCTTATGCTATCTAGATTTTTCAGAGGTAGTAATATCTAGTTCTGAAGCCATGAAACTGATTTTAAGACCCTAGATGCCTCTATGCTGAATTGAAAGAAGAGTTACATGAAGATTCAGATGGAGAATATGGATTTTAAGCTTAATAGCAACCATTCCCCATACTTACATACTAATAATTCTGTTTCATTATTGAAGGATAGAAAGAGACAAAAAGAGGGGAGATTTCTTAGAAGAGGAAAATGAGCAGATACTTGATACACTGCTTTAGATCACTGCATCTCACTTCATCCTCTAACCTCTGAACAACTGTCTTAAGTGTGATTATCTCCTCTTCACAAAGAGGAAACTGAGGCACAAAATAATAACTAACTCACTTAAAGTGAAAAAGCTAAGTAGTAAAGATTGCAAGGCCTCTCTGACTCATCGCCAAACCCATTATGTATAATAAAACTCAGACGCACACTGAGAGGGAAAGGTTGCAAGCCGAATGCAGCCCTGCTTGTTTCTTTAGCAGCCTGCTGTACCTATAAGCCTTGGTTTTATGATTGTAACCCTAGGATATAGCCTTCTTACTTTCTCCTCCTTTTCTTCTTCTGGTTTCTTTCTTTTCACTTTCTACTTTGGAATTCCTTTCTAAAAGCTCAGTGTGCTGTCACTTTATCCTAAGACTCAGAGGACCATATTTTTAGGAGCAGTCAGAAGTGTACACTGGAGGCTGAGGAGGGTCACTCTAAATTAACCCAGGCAAGGTTGTAGCCCATGCATGTCTGTGAGACGGTGTACAAGCTTTGAAAAGATGGAGAAGTAAGTAACTGAAATTAAGCAGAGCTGAGGGGTGAGAAAAATCAAAAGGACACATCAGGAAACCTATAACCCCTAAAAGGAAAAAAAGAACATGTCATAGAGAGGCCCTCAAACATCTATGGAAAATATCTTCGACCACGCATCCTCTATGATAACAGCATTTCCGGAAGAGGCCATATTGAGAAGTTTAGAGACAGTGTTACCAAATTCCAGAGCAAGACAATGAGTTCCAGAAAATGCTTCCCATACACATTGTAAAGCCATAATTGCCTCACTGGTTCTGAGGTGTGGCTTTCTAAAATATGGTTTTGTTTCTTTTTAGCGTTGATTCTTTGCCACCATCTATACATCAAGAAGACAGCTAAACGCTATCACATAAAATATCTCTTACCATCCTAACAAGTCTGGGAGAAAGGCTATATTTTTTCCATTACACAGAGAAGGGACTAGAAATCAGAGAGAAGTGAAACTACTGGCATCATAGATTCCAAATTTAAACTGAAGAGTCCTTCCTTTAAAGTCTAGTTGTCATCCCCTTATACTATGCTGCATAAACTTCTAAACATCACGGTGAATACAAAGTTAGCCACTCTAAAAATACAAAAGTGCTCAGCAGATCCTAGGAGTATAATAAACATTTGGTGCTTGGTTGATACGTTTAGTTGCAAAAAGTAAACCCATGTACTAGGTTTTCTTGCCAAGGGGGCATATTTCTAAACAATGGAAATAATGGGCATATCATAGCTTATTTACTTTCAAATATATGCACAATGACTTGCTAATAAGGTCTGTCTTTGTCACTGGTAAAGACATAATCTTATCTTTCTAATAATGTGCCCAGATAAAAAGAGCAAGCTGGGTGGTGCCTGTAGCTCAGTGAATAGAGCGCTGGCTCCATATACAGAGGGTGACCGGTTCAAACCCGGCCTGGCCAAACTGCAACAACAACAACAAAAAAAAATAGCTGGGCCTTGTGGTGGGGCCTGTAATACCAGCTACTTGGGAGGCTGAGGCAAGGCCTTAGCCAAGAGCTGGAGGTTGCTATGACCTGTGATGTACCACAGCACTCTACCAAGGGTGACAAAGTGAGACTCTGTCTCTAAAAAAAAAAGACCAAGCTGATGCTTTGGTTGGCAACCCATCAATTGTAACCACATTTATCCACATTTATTTATTTATTGAGACAGAGCCTCAATCTGTTCTGGGTAGAGTACTGTAGCATCACAGTTCACAGCAACCTCCTACTCCTGGACTTAAGTGATTCTCTTGCGTCAGCCTCCCAACTAACTGGGACTACAGGCACCCACCACAACACCTGGCTATTTTTTTTTTCTTGGTTGTAGTTGTCATTGTTGTTTGGCAGGCCCAGGCTGAATTCAAAACCTGCCAGCTCTGTTGTATGTGGCTGGCACCTTAGCTTGAGCTACAGGCACCGAGCCTGTAACCACATTTAAATTCAATCATGTTTAGGGTCATGCCTGTGGCTCAAAGGAGTAGGGTGCCAGCCCCGTATGCCAGAGGTGGGGGGTTCAAACCCAGCTCCAGCCAAAAAAAAAACTAAATTCAATCATCTTTAATCAAGAGAAGCTCTTCTCCACTTTCATTTGAACTGAACTGATACACAATGAATATAGTTATCAAATGTACTAATTGAATTGGGTGAGACTATCCAAGGGTTTCAAGACTGTTGGGAAAAGCACATTATAAGAGCTAAGTACCCAATTTCAGAAGGCCTTATAACATAAACATTTCTAAATCATTACTTTTCTTAGCATATAATACCAGTGATTTCCATTTCTCATAGTCTATGCTGATATTTAAAGGAACATTTAAAAATTTTATCTATTGTATCACATATGGCTGCCACTATGTAACATCACTTAAAAATTAATGGTTTTTATAGTGAAGACAAAGGGATGTTGGCCAAGGTGAATCAAATAAAACCTTTTTCATAATTCTTTCTTTTATTCTTTATCTAATGCAGAGAAACACATACCACCTCAAGATTCCTTTCAAATCTATCAGCATGATTCAGGCATCTGAGGATTTAGGCATCATAACCAAATACTATTGGAAACTCTTAATACATAAGCGGGCACCATCATTAGCAAACTTGGCATTGTGTTTGGCCCTCTGGCAGAAGGTGTGGCTTTTGCTCCTTAGTGATAGAGTAGGATGCTGTCTATGGGCTACCAGTCATTCAGAAGTGGTATTGGCAGAGGGTTTCAGGGTTCCTAGAACCACAGAAAGTCTCTTCACTAAAATATCCACACCAGAAAGGAGTTGTTGAAAGAGAAGATTAATAATGGTGGTAGGGAACATCAAAAAATGGAACCAGAAATTGAAAGAAGTTGCCTGAATGTCAGGTGAATGGTTTTTAATCCAGCTTGGATGTTAGGCTCAAAACAAACTCACAATGACCCAGTTAAGAAAATCATATTCCATTTATGTAGGCACCAAAAAATATAATGATTATAGTACAATCATCACAGTTACTTACATGCAAAATCATTTTGTAAAAACTGGAAAATATGTGGCAAGTGGCCTGGTTGTTTGTGGTACCCTTTGCTTGGGGATTTTTCTACTCTATGACTTATCAAAAGTCCCAAACACTCTCTGATGATATTTTTAACCAAGTCAGTTGGAAAGCATAAAACTACCTCTGGGGATTTATCGAAAGGGATGCTCCCTTCAGAAGCTCTGAAAATTTTTCTAGCTGACCAGAAAGACCTTGAGTACTGGGCATTATAAAGGGCACCTTGTATATTCTTGGCCCCTTTTCCTTTTGTTTCCTCAAGTGTGAGGTCCCTGAGGTGATAGGTCTTACAAGAATGGGATTCAGAAGACCCTGACCAAAATCCCAGCTGAGCCCTGAAAGTGACTGACCTTGGGCAACTTCCTCAATCCTCAGTGGCCATTTGCTTCCTTTAATAACTTGTGAAAATGTCAAAAAGATGTCTTGGATAGGTGAAAAGGAAACTGAAAAGTCAAGGAATAATGAATTGTTTTTGTCTATTCAGAGGTTATTTTCAAACTTCAATGAACATAATATATCACCCAAGGAGCTTATAAAAGACTGTCCATCGTAGAAATTCTGATTTCTGATTCAGTAAGTCTGGAGTAGGGAAATATTAGTAATGTTTTAGGTAACTCTGATGTAATAGGTTCACAGAACCACATGTTGAGAAATTCAGATTTAGAAAATAGTGTTCTAGCAAAATTAAAAAAACAGAGGTTGTTTTATTTGGAATCATTGCATTGATTCTTCCTTCCAATGCCATTTCTCTCACTTAAATCTTCATGTTGGGGCTTACAAAGCCTCTGATTCTCTATTAGAATGAGTTCCCTAAGTTTCAAATAGAACCAGATCAGCTTTTCACATCTATGCAGCATGGAGTTCTAGGAAGGGCACAAAGGTAATCATGCCAAGTGCACAATTGCTATTGGAAAAACACAGCACATCTCTTCTTGCCTGATTATTTTAAAATTGGGGGAAAAAGGTGTTCACCAATTTGTCATGTAAAATGCTCAGTTAAGGCACATTTTCACAGAATTCATGTCCTTCCTCACAGAGGGTGGTTTAATAACTCACAAGTGCTTTCATTCCTACACAAAGTTCATCCAGGAATATTTATCCATTGAGGAGTTCTTAGTAGTCACCTCGTGCTAACTATTTATTTTACCACTACAGAAACCTTAGCTAATAAGCATCTGGCTTCTGGTTCAATCCAGAATATTCACAAATGAAGAAGTTTTCCACTCAAAAGAAGCCTAATTGAGAGCCAAGTCTGCACTTATAAGGATTTCCCCATGGAGCCAAACTTTGCTATCCAGTATCCAGTGTTAAAGGGAAATCCAGTGTCTTAAACGATAGTAGTAATTCCTTCACGTTAGTAAATGCAGGACATTTGGGTTTACTTCCATTAGAGTATCTTACTCATAGTATACAAAGGATTACTGAATCATTTCACAAGGGCATATACTCCTTTAATGGAAACAAATGAAGCAGAATTCTTTTTCCTTCAAGTATTAAAGGGCCAGTATTAATAGCATTTAAAAAGTTACTTTCTCTAAAATTATATTCTTCCCACATTCCACAGTAAAATGTAAGAATGAACTTTGTCCAATTGCTATTTGGGTTATCTGCCCATTTTCCTTCCATGCATATAAAAATTGTAGATATTTTCGATCTTAATCTTCATCTGCTATTTGAATAATTATTTGTTTTCAGCATTGGTTCTGTTAACCCAGTCAGCAAAACTCTCTAGAACCTCTAACTTCTTCTTCAATCCGATAAAGCCTTGAAACTTATTGATTGTGCAAATGTGAAAAATTAACTTATCAAAACCCAGCACAATAACATGGGAGCTGGCCAAAGAAAAAGAAACCTAAAGAATATTGTTTTATATGGAAGTCACACCATTAACTGTCACAACGACCATATTCCTGTTATGCTCTGTGATACATTTATCACCGCGTGGGAACAGTTTAATCTATCCCATACAGACAGCAGTGGGAACACTCAGTGGCCTTGGAATATGATGGCCCGACCACAAACAACTGATCTAAGTTTCTTGCAGGATAACAGGCCTAACTTTTTTGTTTTTAAAGGAAATAATCTCTAAAAGTCAAATTTGCTTTTAAACCTGTGGTGTGTTTAACCACTCCTTTTTTCCAAGTTTTTCAATTGACACCTTGTTGTGAGTTACAGAGGGTTGCATCTATCATTCTGCGTTTTTACAGAAGATACGTTGCGGTGGTTGACTATCACAAGCAAGAAACTAAGTGCCCTTTGCGGGTGACTGCGCAGACACTTCTGATTTCTTGCCAAATCGTTCAGAATGCTGCAAATCCATTAAATCTCTCCACAGGGAGGAAAAATCCCGGCATTCTAGAGAAAGAATTTATGAGTTCATTTCAATCACCACAAGTGAAAGCCACCCTTAATATTCATTAGAAATTTTACAGTGGCAATATGCATTATCTATTCGAATGCCCCTCTGAAAGGCCAATTTCCCTTGAAACCTTACATGGCTCCAAGCCACTCTTTGTAGAAACAATGGCCTATGTCCAAGTGGAATCAGGGGAGGCAAAGAGATGACATTTCCTTATCCATTGGTAATGATTCTATAAAGCCACTGTGGTAACTGTGAACTTCTAAGTCTTCAAAATTAAAGGACATATCTGGAATGTGTAGTCATGATACCGTATCACTTTTCTGCTGTCATCTATAACTGCATGTCCTAAAGTGAATGGGACTTTCCGTTTGGCATCACAGAAGATGACTGTTGAAAATGACATTTCTTTCCTCTGAAGAAATGCATATGTTGGGGACGTCACTCTAGGAGCAGGAGAGTTTCTTATTAATCTCCATCTTTCTGCCTCTGTAGTTCAAGCCACCATTAATTTCATTTACTTTTACCTTCTAATCCAGTCCATTTTTTGTATGTGGAGTCGAAATACAAACTTAAGCATGTTTCTTCACATCCTCAACAGACAAACAAGAAACAAAAAAACAGGCCTTGGGCTTAAAACCCCTTTGCACAGTTCCTCATTGCTTTTAGGGAACAAACAACAAAATATCACAAACTGTTAGTCTCTCTGTGGTCTGCCTCCTTCCTCAGACTTATCCTTGCTTTCCCTCCAGCCACTCTGACCCTTCCCCTGTTCTTCCTATCTGGAGGTACTTAACTCTTCTCTTCCATCAGATTTGTGCTCAATCATCGTTTTCCTGAAAGCTTTTTCTGACTCCCTGAGTAGGTCAAATCTGCCCATTATACCTTCATAGAACCATTCAACTCTCACCAATGTTGCATTTTATGTTTATTTATGTGATTGTTCCTATTTTTATCTCATTAGACTATGAGGTCCCTAATATCTATTTCCACCCAACATTTTCTTCTCCTTGTAGAGCACAATGTAAATACTCCAAACCAATTGCTGAGTAAAGGAATACATGGACTCTTGATTTTAATGCATCTCGTGCCCTGGCTCAAAGTCTTTTTTGTGGGTAAGATGCAAGCTTCACTTTGGGTTGGGCTTGAGGTGAGTGACCATGCAGCCATATTTCTAATCTAATTATTCCTCAGTATGGTTGTATTTAATAGCTGAGAACCATGAGATGCATAAAGATCTTACACTGAATATTCATAAGGGTTTTTAGAGTGAATTGAACCACTTGCTTTACAACTTCCCAGGAAGGGGAGAGGGGATGTGATTGTCTTTCCTTCATTTTTCATTCTCTTCTAAAAAAAAGGTGGTTATGACTGAGAGTTATATTCTGACTTTGAAATAAAGTATCATGAAATGCATATGTGATGTGGCTATGGTGAAATATATGAAAGGAGTTTTAAAAAGCTAGAAATCATTTTACATGTGCCCAACACTGTTAATACAGTGATTATTTGTGAGGTCAAAAAAGGGCAATGGTGAGCCCAGGACATGCACCCTGCCCCTTCTCATTTTTGTCTGCGTGGCTCAAAGACTCATAGGCTTATGTTCACTGCAGTTGCCTCAGCAAGCCAAAAAGCAAACTCTCAGACTGTGATCACTGTGTACAATTCAATGATGTAGTCCTGTCTTTCTTAACTCCAGGAAAAAAATTCAGCAAAATACATGAAATAATCTTAAAAACTAGTGAAAACCAGTAATGTGCTTTCAATGAAATATTATCTCATATGATACAGAAAATTGCTATAATTGTTGATGGTAATAGCCTCATGGCAAGGATATGCCTTAGTCATCTTTGAGACTCCACAGCCCAGGGAAATACTTGGTATATCATAGACACTATGTTTGTTGCTCACTGAATAAAGGATAAGTAATTATGAACACATAATTATAAATTGTAATTAAATAGTATTAATTCCCATTGAAAATCATAGTTCTTCTTCATTAATTTCTAACTGAGGATCAGGCACAGTTAAGCAATTTACATAACATTATCTAGTTCAATTCTTACTAAAACTCCACAAAGAAATCTCCGTTATCCATTTAATAGATAAACTGAAGCTCAAATAAATCAAGTAATTTATTCACAGAGACACTTAGCCTACAATTGAAGGCCAGGTTTATTTGGCTCACATATTTCCCAGAATTTACTGCTTTTCTTGCTACCATATTTATTTATCTCCCTGCCACAAAGTTTAAAGATAACTTAGTGAAAGGAAAATTCTATAGGCAGAAGACAGGCGTACGGCCTATAGACATATGAAAAAATGCTCACCATCCTTAATCATCAGAGAAATGCAAATCAAAATACTTTAAGATATCACCTAAATCCAGTAAGATTAGCCCATATCACAAAATCCCAAAACCAGAGTTGCTGGCGTGGATGTGGAAAAAAGGGAACACTTCTACACTGCTGGTGGGAATGCAATTTAATACGTTCCTTTTGGAAAGACATCTGGAGAACACTCAGAGAACTAAAATTAGACCTGCCATTTGATCCTACAATTCCACTATTAGGTATATACCCAGAAGATAAAAAATCACATTACAATAAAGATGTTTGTATCAGAATGTTTATTGCAGCCCAATTCATAATTGCCAGGTCATGGAAGAAGCCCAAG
>CAUYTI010014764.1:0-34483 GCA_963575145.1 Galago senegalensis | reverse complement strand
CTTTTTGTTGCAGTTTGGCCGGGGCTGGGTTTGAACCTGCCACCCTCAGTATATGGGGCTAACGCCCTACCCACCGAGCCACAGGCACCTCCCCAAGTCTCCATCTTTTTTTAAGGCTCAATATTCCATGGTATACATATACCACAGTTCATTAATCCATTCATGGGTTAATGGGCACTTAGGTTGTTTTCCACATTTTGGTGATTGTAAATTGAGCTGCAATAAACAATCTACTGCAAATGCCCTTATCACAAATGATAAAGTGATTTTCATTTCTTCTGGGTAGATGCCTGGTAATGGGATTGTGGGAGCTAATGGAAGGTCTTTTTGACCTCAAAGAATCTTTGAGGATTCTTTAGACCTCTTCCCAAGGAGGTTGTATTAGTTTGCAGTCCCACCAACAGTGTAAAAGTAGAATTTTTTTTTAAAGTTTCATAAACAATACTATAGTAAATATTCTTATACATTTGTCTTTGGCTACTTCTCCAAAATGTTCTTGGAGGAAAACCCTGGGAGTAGAATTGCTTATTGAAACAGTATTCATGTTTTAAATTTTTGGTTTTTGGAGACAGAGCCTCACTTTGTCACCGTCAGTAGAGTGCTGTGGTGTCATAGTTCATAGTGACCTCAGACTCTTGGGCTTATGTGATCTTCTTGCCTCAACCTCTGGCCTGTAGCCAGACTACAGGCCCAGGCCACAGTGCCTGGCTATTTTCTAGAGACAGGGTCTCACTCTTGCTTAGGCTGGTCTTGAACTCATGAGCTCAAGCAATCCGCCAGCCTCAGCCTCCCAGAGTGCTGGGATTACAGGGATGAGCCACCACACCTGGCCTCACATTTTAAATTTGATGCATATCCATACTGCCTTTCAGAAAGGCTGGATCACTTTCTCATCTTACCTGTAGTGTCTGTAAATAGTTTCTCTCACATCACTATCATATGCACCATTTTCTCCTGCCAGTCTCTTATAATAATTTTCATGTCTCCAATTATCAGTGAAGTTAAGCATCTTTTCATATTTGTAGATCATTTATGTTTCCTGGGGGAAAAGTGACTTTTCATGTTCTATTTATTCAGCTTTTCTTATTCTTAATATTTTAAAGATATCACCTTTGCTTGTTGTTTTTTTTTTTTTACAGTTTGACTTTTCACTTTGCTGTCTTCTTTTGTCAAAAGATGATTCTGCTTTTCAAGTAGTCAATTCCATTGGTATTTTTCTTTGTAGATTTTGCCTTAGTTTTACACCTAAAAAGGCCCTTTTCAATACTAAATATATAAATGTTCCCTTGGTATGCTTTTATATATATATTTTTTTGAGACAGAGCCTCAAGCTGTCCCCCTGGGTAGAGTCCTATGGCATCACAGCTCACAGCAACCTCCAAATCCTGGGCTCAAGCGAGTCTCCTGCCTCCGCCTCCCAAGTAGCTGGGACCACAGGCGCCCGCCACAACGCCCGGCTATTTTTTGGTTGCAGCCGTCATTGTTGTTTGGTGGGTCCGGTCTGGGGATTCGAACCCGCCACCTTAGGTGTACGTGGCTGGCGCCTTAGCCGGTTGAGCTATAGGCGCCGAACCGGTATGCTTTTATATTTACATTTAACTTTCATCCACCTGAAATTTTCCCCTAAATTCAGCCAATAATACCATTTCTATTTATCAAGTAATCTGTCTTTTCCTTACCAAAAATAAGCTTTTTGTTATATACTAAATGTTTGTGTGTACAATGATCTGCATGTGATTTTGGCAGAACCACAGATTACTTGTGGTTTACATTTTCCATAAGTTTTAATAGTGAGGACTGAAAGTATGCTCCTGATTTTCTTTCTAATATTTTTATATCTGTTAGGATCATTTTGTCAAATTCCCAGAACTCTTAGGATTGGAATTGGTTAGAATTGGAGTTAAATTTATAAGCTGGGGAGAATCTACAAACTGAATCTTTCCATCAGGTAGGTGATGTTTCTGTTTATTCAAGACTTTTCTAAGGTCTGTAAAATTCAGTAGTGTTTTTAAATTTTATTGTAAATTGATAAGTTATAATTGCACACTTATCAGGTACAATGTGATTATGCAATGTGGAATGATTAAATTGAGCTAATACATACTCATCATCTCAAATACTTAATTTTTGTGGTGAGGACATTTAAAATTGTTGCTCTCTTAGCAATTTTGATATATAGAGTTTAGTGTTTGTTCTGTTCCACTGTCTTACATTGTATTAGGACTTTGCCTATCTTTTATGTTATATTCTCATGAAACCTTGTTATTACTTCATAACTTTTTGACTTTTGAATTCTCTTTACTTTCTATTTCTCTTATGGCAATCTGTTTATTCACTCTTTTTTTTTCTCTCTCCTAGTTTGGTCTTTTGACATTTTTGTCTTTTATTTCTAATTCTTTTCTGAGTTTTATTATCTCATCTGAGGTTTTCTAATTCTGATGAATGTTGTCCATTATTACTAACTGTGGCTACTATACTATGCAGTAGATCTCAAAAAACTTATTCCCCTTATCTGAGATTTTTATTGCATTTGCCCAACATCCTCCCATTTGCCCAACTCCCACCTTCTGGTTAGCCACCACTCTGGTCTCGGCTCCTGTGAGCTCAGCTGTTTTAGGTTCCACACCTAAGTGAGATCATGTGATACTTGTCTTTCTGGGCCAGGTTTATTCCACTTAACACGATGCCTTCCAGGTTCATCCACGTTGTCACAAATGACAATTTCCTTCTTTTCTAAGGCTGATTAGTATTCTATTGTGCACGTATACCACATTTTCTTTATCCATTCATCTGTTGATGGATATTTGGGATGATTACCCTATTGGGCTGTTGTGAGTAGTGCTGCCGTGAACAAGGGAGTATGGCTACCAACATACTGGTTTCAAATCCTTTGTATATATAGAAATGGAATTGCTGGCTCATGTGGTAATTCTATTTTTAGTTTTTTGAGAAATCTTTATACATTCTTCCACAACAGCTGTACTACTTTACATTCCCACCAAAAGTGTGGAAAGGTCCTCTCTTCTCCACATGCTCAGCAACACCTGCCATCTTTTGACTATAGCCATTCTGACAGGTGTCAGATGATGGCTCGCTGTGGTTTTAATACATGTTTCCCTAATGATTAGTAATACTGAGCATTTTTTATATACCTGTTGGCCATTTGCATGTTAGCTTTTGAGAGATGTCTATTTAAGACCTTTGCTTATTTTTTAATTGTGTTAGTTGTTTTCTTCCTATTGAGTTACCTGAATTTCTTATTTATTTATTCATACATTTATCTGAGACAGAGTCTCACTTTGTCACTCTTGGTAGAGTACTGTGGCGTCACTGCTCACAGTAATCTCAAACACTTAGGCTTAAGTGATTCTCTAGCCTCAGTCTCCCAAGTATCCAGGATTACCGGCGCTGGCCACAATGTCCAGCTATTTTTAGAGACAAGGTCTCACTCTGGCTCAGGCTGGTATGAAACTCATGAACTCAAGCAATCCACCACGTTGGCCTCCCAGAGTGCTAGGATTACAGGCATGATCCACCGGGCCCAGTCCTTTTTTTTTTTGAGACTGAGTCTCACTCCACCCCAGGCTGGAGTATAGCTGCATCATCATAGCTCACAGCAACCTTAAACTCTTGGGCTCAAACAATCCTTCTGCCTCAGCGTCCCATGTAGCTGGGACTTTACAGCTGCATGACACCATGCAGGGCTAATTTTTCTACTTTGGGTGGAGATGGGGTCTTACTCTTGGTCAGGCTGGTGTTGAACTCCTGCCCTCAAGTGACCCTTCCGACTTGGCCTCCCAAAATGTTAGGATTATAGGCATGAGCCACCCTGCCCTGCTGGCTCTTCACTAATAACTGTCTCCTTTGCTCTGCAGCTTTATAGCTTGTTATAATCCCATTCATCTGTTTTTGTTTCTGTTATTTATTTTATTACTTATTTTATTATTTTGTAAATCCCACAAATTCTTTTTGTTTTTATTACTGTATACTTTATTGTTATCACCAACTGGAACTTCTTTCCTCTTCGTATTTTCTCTGCTTTCCCCCTATTTTCTGACTATTGATAGTATATGGAAAAGCTAGTGTACTGGTTTTCTTTAACTTCTATTTTGTAAAGTAGCCATCTCATTTAATGCTTGTTATTTCTAATGGCTTTTCAGTTCATGCTTAAATTTTTCTAGGTAGATAATGAGATCATTCATTCGTTAATCCTTTCACTCAACAAATATTTATTGAGTCCCTAGAATAATGCTTAGCATTGCTTAGGCTCCAGGAATATAGCAACGATTGGGACCTGCTCTGTGGACACTTCCAGCCCAGGAATGGAGGAGGTCCAAAGGTTGCAGGTAGTGATACTACAAAGAACAAAACTAAGGCAGGGTAAGGGAGCAGATGCCAGAGTAGAGTGCTACTTTACTGGCGTGGTCAGGGAAGATCTTTGCAATGAGGTGGGATGGGATGTATTGAATGCTTGCCACAATTGGCCAATAGTCCTTGGGTTCATGAATGGCCTTGATAGTTTATTTATAGCCTTCCTATCAGAAAGCTAAATATAAAAACTTAAGCTCGTATTTTCTCTCTTTGAGGAACTTAAACTTTGCTGTTTCATGGCTTAAAGCATTGCTGTCAACAGAAAGAAAAAAAGTCTAGGGCAGTGCCTGTGGCTCAGTGGTTAGTGCACTGGCCCCATATTCCAAGGGTGGCGGGTTTGAACCCTGCCTGGCCAAACTGCAACAAAAAAATAGCCAAGTGTTGTGGTGGGTGACTGTAGTCCCAGCTACTCAGGAGGCTGAGGCAAGAGTCTCACCTACGCCAAGGAGTTGGAGGTTGTTGTGAGCTGTGATGCCATATCACTCTACTGAGGGCCACAAGGTGAAACTCTGTCTCTTAAAAAAAAAAAAGGCTAATGACAACCTGATTTTATTTCCTTTGTAACTGACGTGCTCTTTTTCCCTAGATACCCTAATATTTGCCTGTTGTTCCCCTCCCTCCTTTTTCTCATTCCCTTAGAATGAGTTAGTTTTATTGGAATTTGTCTTGGTGTTGGTAGTTCTAGTCAATTTTCTAAGGCAGTGGTTCTCAACCTTCCTAATGCCGTGACCCTTTAATACAGTTCCTCATGTTGTGGTTTTGTATGCTACTTCATATGAAAATAATTTTATGGTTGGGGGTCACCACAACATAAGGAACTGTATTAAAGGGTTGCGGCATTAGGAAGGTTGAGAACCACTGTTCTAAGGTTTACAATGCCCTCTGAAATCTTTTCTAAGTCTTTTTATTTCAAGAAAATGTTCTTTTTTTTGAAACAGAGTCTCAAGCTGTCACCCTGGGTAGAGTGCCATGGCGTCACAGCTCACAGCAACCTCTAACTCTTGGGCTCAAGTGATCCTCATGCCTCCGTTTTTCTATTCTTCTTCTTCTTCTTTTTTTTTTTTTTAGTAAAGACAGGGGTCTTGCTTTTTGCTCAGGCTGGTCTCAAACCTGTGAGTTCAAGCAATCCACCAGCCTCAGCCTTCCAGAGTGCTAGGATTACAGGAGTGAGCCACCCAGCCCAGCCACTATTTCAAGAAAATGTTCTTAAAGTATAGATTTTAGTTTGTTCTTTTCTACCCGTTAGTGTTCTTTTAGGGATTTCAGATAAGGGATACTGTATTAGGTTGACAGTTTTTATCTGTTTTATGGGCCTATAAGTGGTTTTCTTAGGTATTTAGGGTATAGGTGAATGAATCATGGCAGTTTTTCCCACCTCATGATATTTGGACTCCTGTTCTGTTCTTTTTACAAAAATTCAAAGGAGGGCCTGAGCTTGAAGGCCTTTTAACTTTACTTCCTCTTCCCTTTCACCTGGGCCTTCTCAGTGTGAGTTCTACTCATTGAGCTTTTTCCTTGGTGCTGGAGTTTTCCTCGAAGGAGCTTTGGTTTGTGAATTGTGAGACTTCCCAGAGCCCAACTGCCTCCCTCCTTCAGACCTTACTCTACCCGGTATTCCACCCCTCCCTATGCCAGGGGCTTTTCTCAGTTTGCTGCCATGATTGCTCAGGAGTCTGTGCAGGGAATTTTGGGTTCTTGTGTTCTCAGGTCTAGGAGACACCCTAACTGCTTCTCTCCTTCACGTCTGTTACTTTCTCTTGCATTCTTTTGACATTCTCATGCCATGCTGGTTTTGTAGTTAGTGATTTCTCCCTATCTTCTCAAATGCTGGCTTTAGGAGATACCTTATCTATCACAAAATATGGTTGAATATACACCCATATGCAGTTTATGGTTTCTTGGTTTTGCTATCCCAATTGTGCTCCTTCATGTGGGGATATAGAGAGATGGAAAAAACTATACAAATCCCATGCCCATTTTCCCAGAATCTCTACTCCAAGTGATTTCACATCCACACTCTTACCCAGTTGAGAACAATGGTCATTAAGTTTTCATATCTTGGTATGCTAATTGTTATATGAACTGAATGGCTTTTTATTTTATAATTCTTATGGCTTTCTTGGAATTTTGAAAACACTTGGTCATAAAAGTTAAATTTGGGAGTTAAGTTTTGGCCATTTTTTCCTCCATGATTATTCAGATTTTCTTGGCTGATTTTGTTATTAATATCTTCTTAGAAAATCATTTCAAAATGTGGCCTCAGGAGGAGTTCAAGACCAGCCTGAGCAAAAGCAAGACCCTGTCTCTACTAAAAATATAAAAACTAGCTGGGCACGATGGTGGGCATCTGCAGTCCCAGCTATTCAGTAGGCTGAGGCTAAAGGATCAGCTTGAGCCCAGGAATTTGAGCTTTTAGTTAGTGAGGCTGATGCCACAGCACTTTAGACTGGGCAACAGAGTGAGACTTGGTCTTGAAAAAAGAGAAAGGAAGATGGTCAACATTATCAGAAGATTCAGAGGGCTGGGCATGTAGTGCCTAAGAGGCCCAGCTGTCCTAGAACAGACTCAGCTTTGAAAGTGAACCCCATCAGGATAGGGGAAAGAATCAGAAGCAGTTGTATGAGCTTTATTATGTAAAAAAGGATGGTTGTTAATTCTTATAGACTTTATATAATTTGTAAGCAATAGTTTATAAATATTAAAGTTTTACAGCTAAAATACTCACCATTTTGAGATGAAAAAAAGGTTAGCCCTTTTATTCCAGATTTAAAACTCAATTTGCAAACTCTTTCTTCATTTTGAGACTTCCTGGTCTTGAGTTTTACATTAAAAAAATCATAAAGCAAAATATTACTTCTGGATTATTATGGACTACAACTATTTTTTTAACATTGTAAATAATTAGAAAATTATTAATGAGGACATTCTCTTTGAACTAATTTGACTATTTTTAATGTGAATAATATAAGGAAATTAATAACAGAGTTATTGTACCTACTTAAAGGCTCCCCCTCAAAACCCCAAAGACTTAAATAATTTCCCTTGTGTCTATTGGGAAAGCACTTATTGTGTAGAATTAACTGTACTTAAATTCACATATTAATTAATAGCTTCATTATCACCAACTTTTAACCAAACATGTCCAAAATCAGCCCCTTCATTTCTCCCCCAAACCTCATCCTCTGTCCCAGTCATCTCATAGTAATAAATAGCAACTCTGTTTTTCTAGTTGTCAAGCCAAAAATCTTGCGTCCTTTTTCCCTTTCAAGCCCCACCCCCTTTAGAACACCTTAGACTAGAGCCCACCTTAGTGTAAACCACCATCACCTCCAACTGGGATGGTTCCAAGAGTTTCTTCAATGGTTTGTCAACAGAGACATCATGGAGAGCCTTCTGACTGCCTTTGCTCATAGAGCTTCCTGTCCTGCCTCTCCTCTGCCAGATGCCCTTCCAGCACTTAGACTTCATAAGTGTGAGGCATGGCTTGTGGTGACAGGTGCAAATGCTTGAGTCAAACTATCTGGGTACAAAGCCCTAGCTCCACTACTTACTGGCTATGTGAGAGAGTAAACAGACCTAAAGGTTGTTTGGGAGCATTCATGAGCTAATACCTAGGAATTGCTTGGCACCTGAAAACATCTTGTAAGTGTTAGCTATTACTATCATTCACTTGCTGTCATCTCCCCCTCCTCACAGAAACATAAAGTCCTTAAGATAGTAGGTTTTTGGTTCCCTGCTAGGTCCCTAGCATACAGAGGAGTGTTTTTCATATAATTGGCACTTGGTAATGGGCAACACTACAACTGTTACATGGTTAGTTGTAAATACAAACCTCTGATTTCCTTATTTTGTTAATATCAGGCAAACCTCCCAACTTGCTGGAAGATGACTTGGCACTGTTACAGTGAAGAGTATCAGATTCGTGGCTTGTAACTGCACTTGAAGTCCGGGTCTGGATGCCCTGAGCAGAGACAAACATAGCAGAGGATTTCTGGTTTCCACGGAGATATATACACATGCATGTACACATATACATACAAACACACAGGATTTTAATGAGGCATAATTGATTTACAATAAACTACATATTAGTATGCTATTTGATGAGTTCTGACATGTCAACATGTGTCAGACCATCATCTTGGTCATAATAGTGAATCTATCATCTCCATTTCCTCTTGGTAATTCATCCTCTTCCTCTATTGCTAGGCAAATGCTAATTTGCTTTCCATCACTACAGATTACTTTGTGCTTTCTAGAATTTTATATAAATGGAATCACATGATACATTATGTACCCTTTTTTGCCTGGATTCTTTGATAGTTATTTTGAGATTCATCCATGTTGCTGCATGTACCGTGTTTCCCTGAAAATAAGACCTACCCCAAAAATAATCCCTAGCAGGATTTCTATGCATTTGTTAAATATAAGACCTAGTGATGGGCGTGGCTACGTATGCATTTTGGTGCACGGTAAGGAAGACTGGAATACCTTTTATCTGCCACAGCTCTTTTCTCCAAGCGGTTCGCACTTGTGTGGGTGCGTGTGTGGTAACCGTGGTCACAGGCATCATATTGTGCATGTGCAAACGGCTGAGGAAAGGAGTTCATGCATCACTAGCACCAGCCCCACCAACAAGGTCGGCTCCCCCTGTCAGGTTCCAGAAGAAGATGACTTAACTGTATTTGAATAAATGTAGATTGTTGTATTATACTTAATAAAAATAACACATCTCCTGAAAATAAGCCCTACTGTGTCTTCTTGAGAAAAAATAAATATAAGACAGTGTCTTATTTTGAGGGAAACATGGTAGCATGAGTTACTGCCTTGTGGGGTCATACTCCATCACATGGATAGAATATGATCTTATCTTGGAGGACTACCTGAGATTTTGACTAGTGGACTTATTCTTTTTCTTTTTTAAACAGAATCTCATTCTGTCACCCTGGGTAGAATGCCCAGGATTCATCATAGTTCACAGCAACCTCGAACTCCTGAGCTCAAGTAATCCTCATGCCTCGGCCTCTTAATTAGCTGTGACTATAGGTGCCCACCACAATGCCTGGCTGCTTTTTCTATTTTTAGTAGAGACAGGCTCTCATTCTTGCTCTGACTAGTCTTGAACTCCTGAGCTCAAGCAATCCCCTCGCCTTAGTCTCCAGGAGTGCTAGGATTACAGGCATGGGTCACCATGCCTGGCCTGACCACCAGACTTGTTTTATGACCCAGGATATGATCTATCTTGTTAAATGTTTCATATACACTGGAAAACAATGTGGATTCTGTTGCTGTTGTCACTTATATCAAGTTGCTTAATAGTGTTACTCAAGTTTTTGTATGCTTACTAATTTTCTGTCTACTTGCTCTATTAATTAAGAGTAGGGGCTGGGTACAGTGGCTCACACCTGTAATCCTAGCACTCTGGGAGGCCAAAGTGGGTGGATAGCTCAAGCTCACAGGTTCAAGACCAGCCTGAGCAAAAAATGAGATGCCAACTCTACTAAAAATAGAAAAATTGATGTAAGAGGATTGCTTCAGCCCAAGAGTTGGAAGTTGCTGTGAGCTATGCCACCACAGCACTGTACTGGGGGCAACAGCTTGAGACTCTGTCTCAAAGAAAAAAAAGAGTAGGGTTGACTATCATTGTAAATTGGTCTGTTTCTCTCTCTGTTCTATCAGTTTTTGTATGTATTTTGAAGCCCTGTTATAATATACATACCTATTTCAGATTCTTAAGTCCTTTTACTTCCCTAACCTCTTTGTCACTGTGAAGTGACACCCTGTCCTTGGTAATACCCTTTACTGTTGAGGGTATTAATGCCTGATATTGACCGTAGCTTTCACTGAATAGTGTTTTATCTGTACTATTACTTTTCACCTCTTCATGTCTTTATACTTAAAATGGATTTATTGTATCCCCAAATAACAGATGATGGCATGGGTGCAGAGAGAAAGGAAGACTTCCACACTGTTGTGGGACTGCAAACTAGTACAACCACTATGGAAAGTAATGTGGAGATACCACAAAGAACTAGAAGTGATCCCACTACTAGGTATTTACCCAAAGGAAAAAAAGACATTTTTTCAAAAAGACACTTACACTTGAATATTTATAGCAGCACAATTCATGATCACAAAGAATCATAAAGAAGTGGAAATAACTCAAGTGCCCATCAATACGTAAGTGGATTAATAAAATGTGGTATATGTATGCTGTGGAGTACTACTCAGCCATTAAAAATGGTGATCTAGGTGGCACCCATAGCTCAGTCGGCAGGGCACCAACCACATATACCTAGGGTGGTGGGTTCAAACCTGGCCCAGGTCTGCTAAGCAACAATGACCACTGCAACAAAAAAATAGCTGGGCATTGTGGCAGATGCCTATGGTTCCAGCTACTTGGGAGGCTGAGGCAGGAGAGTCACTTAAGCCCAAGAGTTTCAGGTTGCCTTGAACTGGGATGCCACGGCACTCTACCCAGGGCGACAGCTTGAGACTTTGTCTCAAAAAAAAAAATGGTGACCTAGTATCTTTGTATTAACCTGGACGAAACTGAAGACCATTCTTCAAAGTGAAGTAGAATGGAATGGAAAAACAAACCCCACATGTACTCAACACTAAACTGGAACTAGTCAATCAACCCTCACGTGCACATATGGAAGTAAAACTTAGTAAGAATCAAGTGGGGAGGGGGGAGAAAGTGTTGGGTTAATTCACACCTAGATGGTAAAATGCACACATTCTGGGTGAAGAGCACACTTTTTAAAATAACTTTGGCTTTAAATGTACAAAAGCAAATTATGTAACAAAAACATGTGTATCCCTGTAATATTCTGAAATTTTTTAAAGATGAGTTTATTGTAGGTTAGTTTTGATTTTTAATCAGTCTGTCAATCTATGCCTTATAATTCCACTTTATCACCTTCATTGACTTAGTAACCATATTGTTTTTAATCATACTTTATTGGTATTTTAATGATTTATAGTACCCTTTTTTAAGAGACGAGTCTTACAGGTGGCACCTGTGGCTCAGTGGGTAGGGTGCAGGCCCTGTATACCGAGGGTAGTGGGTTCAAACCCGGCCCCTGCTAAACTGCAACAAAAAAATAGCTGGGTATTGTGGCAGGTTCCTGTAGTCCCAGCTACTCAGGAGGCTGAGGCAAGAGAATCGCCTAAGCCCAGGAGTTGGAGGTTGCTGTGAGCTGTGTGACACCAGGCACTCTACCTACCGAGGGTGACAAAGTGAGACTCTGTCTCTAAAAAAAAAAAAAAGAGAGAGAGAGAGAGATGAGTCTTACTCTGTCACTCAAACTGGAATGCAGTGGTGCCATCACAGCTCACTGCAGTCTCAAACTCCTGGGATCAAGCAATACTACCACCTCCCAAGTAGCTGGGACTACAGGAGCCTGTGCCACTACTCCCAGCATTTATATAATACTTCTTTAATTTAGTATAGTCTTCTTTCAGGTGGCAGGTAGTATTATATCACATTGCATATAGTGTAAGGACCTTAAAACACTATGCTCCCATTTCTCCTCTCTTAGCCTTTGCACTATTGTTGTCATACTATCTTGTATGTTATAAACCTCACAAAAACTGTTATGTTATCACTAGATTTCCATCTGCTAATATTTTCCTTTTACCTGAAGGACTTCTTTTAACATTTGAGTGGCTGGTCTCCTGATAATGAATTTTTCACCATTTGTATGTCTGAAAAGTCTTTATTTCCCTTCACTTTTTTTATTCTCTAATTTTTTATTATGGTAAAATATACATAATAGAAATTGCCATCGTAACCATTTTTTTTTGGGGGGGGGACAGAGCCTCAAGCTGTCCCCCTGGGTAGAGTGCCATGGCATGACAGCTCACAGCAACCTCCAACTCCTGGGCTCAAGTGAGTCTCCTGCCTCCGCCTCCCAAGTAGCTGGGACCACAGGTGCCCGCCACAACACCCGGCTATGTTTTGGTTGCAGCCGTCATTGTTGTTTGGCGGGTCCAGGCTGGGGATTCGAACCCGCCACCTTAGGTGTACGTGGCTGGTGCCTTATCCGGTTGAGCTATAGGCGCCGAGCCCCACTCTAACTTCTTAAGGAAATGGTTTTCATTTTTTATTTAATATTTAATTTTTTATTCTTCAGACTAAATTCCTTGGTTTTTTAGTGAATGGTATATTGGAAAAATGAACAATTCTCAATTAGTGTGCATTTGTTAAAAATATTCCTTCTAGACTTAACACTTGCTATTTGGTGGCAAGATTGAGGAACAGAAATATCTTAAAGTAAGTTGTACCCACAAGAATTTAAGCTATTCTAATTAAAAATTCCAAAAATGTTACACAGAAATCCCGAAGAAAACTTACTGAATTGTTGACGAATCACATTCTTTCTCCATGGTGACATAAAATATTGTTAGGAAAAACCAAAAAGAAGCTTCTCCATCAATTAGAAAGTAAATTGGGACTAAATCAAGGCATATTTCTTAAGTTATTTCCTGCCTACACTGAAAATATTAACCAATTATCTTATACATAACTAATTTTGATATCCTGTTTTTCCATTATTAGTTTGTTCATATTGAGATATTCATTAAAATTATCATGTATGACAATCTATTATAATTTTATGTTTAAAATAAGCATAAAGTAAAAAAGACAATGAAAATTTGCAGTTTGGATGTTTTACTTTCCATTTTACTATGTAAGAAAGTAATGTCAAGGGAGGTGCCTGTGGCTCAAAAGAGTAGGATGCTGTGGCCCCATATGACGGAGGTGGCGGGTTCAAACCCAGCCCCAGCCAAAAACTGCAAAAAAAAAAGAAAGTAATGTCTACTTAAGAATAAAAGCACAATTGACATAATAAGAAATGATATATCTTGGTGAAGTTTTAGATATAGCATTATTGAAAAATTTGCCCAGAGTGTATTTTTTTAAAAATAAAAAAACAAATACCTTCCTAGAATGAAAGTGACATGTATTTCCCATTTAAAGTCACATAGGTTCCTAATTACTAATCCACACATCTTCCAATGTGCTCTCAGGCTATAGTCCATGGATCCAGACACCAATTGGTTATTTTTGTCTTTGTTCAGCTAAAACTTAGTTTTATCTTCCTTACAAACATCTGTTGACACATAATTTTATGTGTCAATTTGAAATGCCCAGATAGCTGATAAAGTATTGTTTCTGGGTATGGTGGTGAGCATGTTTCCAGAAGAGACCAGCATCTGAATCAGTACACTGAGGAAAGAACTTCTGTCACCAACATGGCAGGTGTCATCCAACCCGTTGTGGGCCCCCAAGGAATAAACTGGAGGAAGGGTGAATTCTCTCTCTCCTTGAGCTGAGATATCCAACTTCTCTGTCCTTGGACATCAGAGCTCCATTCCTGGCTATCTCGGGTCTCCAGCTAGTAGACGGCATATTGCGAAATGTTGTGGCCTCTGTAATCATATGAGCCAATTTCCACAAATTTCCTTATATATCTCTGTGTTCATCTTTTGCTTCTTTTTCTGAACTCTGACTAATCTAACATCCAAACTTGTACATACATTAATTTTGTAAATTTGATTATACTACGGATTTTGCGATTATTCTTTTTCTCTTAAAACACTAATGTAAATTTGAGTTAATTATGAAGGAATTCTGCTGTGTCATGTACTAATAGTGCCTCATTTTCATCTCACAGTAAATATTCTGATGGCAGTGGCCACGTTTCACCCTGATAGAATTTACATTCTCCATATTACTTAGCACAACATTACTTACAATTACAAACACATGCACTTGATATTTGTTGAATGACTGAGTCAACAAATGAACTATTTTTGAGTAGATTTCCCAGAATTATTGTCATATTTCTATTTCTCTCTCTTTCTAATCTTAATTTATTACAAATTTCAAAATTGGCAAAACTTACAATAAATTTTTACTACTGAAGCATTACTCTTTGTTCACAGTAACAATATGTTTAATGAAACAATAAGAAAGAAATAGTAATTCTATCCTGTGACAACTCAGAGGCCAAATTCACATCTTTGTCTGATTTATTTCCATCTGTTTTATCTTAGCTTGGTCAAGAAAACAATAGAATCTTTAACGGTACTATAGAAGACTGGAACTCTGACCGACTCATTGTACTGTCATTATGGTAATAGTTATTTTGCAGAGGATATTGTTACGAGGAAGTCCCACGATTAACTCTATGGAGGATAGGAAAGTGGTGGTACCTCCGTGCCTGGTGTTTTATGGCTCTCTGATTCATAGCCCTTATGTTGAATAAAATAATGTGCATCACACCCTCTCTAAGCAATTTTCCAAATTTTATTTATTTTTTTAACTTTTTTTTTTAAATTTCAGATTAATATGAGGTGTACAAATGATTAGTTTACATTGTTTGCATTGGTTAGGTAGAGTTCAAGTTGTAGTTGAGCTCTTCACCCAAGGGATGTGCTGTATACCCTTCCATTATGTCCCTTAGGTGAGAGTTCAACAATCCTTGTCTCTCCCTTGCGCCCCCAACTTGAATGTAATTATGTTTTTCTCTTACGTGGGCAAGTAGTTATCTATTAGCATCAGATTAGGTCAATACCGAAAATCATCGGGGTGTGCTTCTCCTCCTTGGATGTGGAGATACCTTAATTCTGCACCTAAAAATCATTTTCACTTGAGTTATAGAGATACGAATAACAATACAAAACACTGATATGTCATTTTTCCACCATTTGCGTGCCATAAAATCTGTGAATTTTCTGACTCAAATGGAAAAAAGCTATTAAGTTCACTAATGCTTCATCCTGATGAGTATATTATGATCAATTTTGGTAATAGTTTCATATTTCTCATCTTCTAGGCTAACAAATATGATAATTTATGCCTAACAAGATATGCAGCTACATCCTCTTCCTGATTTGGAATGAGTAGTTGAAACCAGCTTTCAAGAAGTCATCATACACAAACTTGCAGGCACATCGCTCTGAGTCGTTCCGAAAACTTAAAGGTACATAGGACATCTAGAAAAGGAAGCAAAAGTCAACCAATAAGGAAAAATTTTCTCTCTTAATTATCTTATAACTAATTATTTATTAGAAAAAAATCTATACTATAGCAGACTTTTATTTTCACTAACATTTAGAAGTCATTGTCATGGCCGTTTGCTGCTGCAGGTACCATCCCTAATAATTGGAATTAAGAGTGGACAAGATCTAATTGTGTCTTCCCATACACCTCCACCTGGTTCTCCATCTCAAGTACAAAAGCCTGTTCTCAGGACTGGTTTCTTATATTCAGTCAAAAATCTAGATCAAAGCATAGTTTAGATTTTCTTGAGACTAGAGAAAAGCAATAACCTATGAGGACACAGTGACACATTCAGGAGTGCTTTTGTTTTGCACACACGTACACACCTCGGTAAGAGAGAATCTTGAGTGTTAAAAACAATTGAAAAGAAATCCCAAGTGCAATAGGAATGGACGCTTGAGAACCAGGCGACTTCTGCTCCTGGCAAAGAGGGAGTAAGAGCCTAGAATCAACTTTCATTCATAAACACCTCGAAAACTTGGCAAAATGGAGGAAATATCTATTTTCAGAAAGTAGACCACAAGTAGTGCAGATAACAGTCTCTAAGAACAGAAGCAAATGAATTGAACGTTTTGTTGGAGGTAATTTCTGAGCTGCAGCAAAATAATAAGGAAGGCAAAATGAGCCTGGCAATCTCATTGAAATGGGGAGACAGATATTTCGATTTGAGGCTGCTGCAGCAATTAGAAGTTGTAGACAAAGTACCTGAGATAGGGCGGCGCCTGTGGCTCATGGGTAGGGTGCTTCCCCCATATACCGAGGGTGGCAAGTTCAAACCCGGCCCCAGCCAGCTTAAACAGCAATGAGAATTGCAACAAAGAATAGCTGGATGTTGTGGCAGGGACCTATTATCCCACCTACTTGAAAGGCTGAGGCAAGAGAATCGCTTGAGCCCAAGAGTTTGAGGTTGCTGTGAGCTATGATATCACAGCGCTCTACTGAGGGCAACAAAGTGAGACTCTGTCTCAAAAAAAAAAAAAAAGTACGTGAGATAAAGGAACTACTTAGAGAAAGACCTCCAAGATCTGACTAGGCATCCCTATATGACTCTTTGACTGAATATCAAATATGCATGAGTCCTGTGAAGCCTCATGAGTCCAGATTGGCAATATCCTCCAGGGAAATAAAAATTGTGTGGGGCTATAAGATAAACAATTTGCAGAACGTACACAGGGCTGGGAGTTTTTGGAATTCTTACCATTCAGAGTAGAGATGACTTATTGAATACACAAAACATTCAGTACAGTTCAAAGAAGGGCCTACATATTGGAAATGGAGCTAAGGAATCCCACATTAGTTTTTATTCTAGACTTTCCCCAAGATGACTTAGGCCTCAAAAGATGAAAGTCTAACAATCTTTGAATGAATTCATCAGAAGCTGGCTCTCAGAAACCTAAGACTCACAGTATTTGGCACATGATAAAAAATTACCAGACAGATCAGGATGGATAAAATTTATAACCCAGAGAACTCAGTAGAAACAAATAATCTCAGAAATGAATAGATGATAAAATTGGCAACAACGACTTTAAAATACCTATTATGAATATGTGCTTTGTCCTCAAGGATATAAAAGAAAACACGACCATTACGAGAACGTAAGTAGATGGTTTAGAAAAGAGAGACAAGTGGAACTTCCAGAGATGAAAATTAAGTATCTGAAGTGAGAAACTCACTGTATAAAATGAACAGCAGTAAATTTATTTTAGAAGAAAAGATCAGTCAATACACAGACATAGCAATAGAAGTTATTCCAAATGAAGCACAGAGAAAACAATCACTAAAAGGACCTAGGCAAGCCCTCAGTGGTCTGAGGGAGAGTTTAAAGCAGTCTAGTTTACAGGTAGTTGGAGACCAGATGGAGGGAGGGACAGGAGAGGACAGAAATAATTGGCAAAGCCGCCATATTCGTTGAAAACTATAAACCCTACAGATGCATAAAACATACAGTCCTTATGCAGAATAAATACGAAAACTTCTATCTTGGTGCATAAGCTAATTGGCAAAAACTGCTGAGTTTTGAGAATGGAAATGAGCACGAAGATAGGGAAAGAAGTGGAGTGAGGCTTGTGATTAACATACGCCCCAGATAGCTAAAGCATCCTATGACCTCTGGGAGGGTTCATAACAGGCAGGCACGCATTCTTATTGGCTTTATTTATTGCTGTAATTTTTTCTTGCCTGACATTAAAAGTGAATAAAAGCACAGAATGAGAAGAATGCTGTGCTCCCAGACACTGTCACAATTAAAAGATTTAGAAGTTTTTCAGCATGGAGATGTTTGATTGTGTTCATTATAGGAATCTCTGTACCATTCATTCATTCATAATACATTTATGGAGCACCTATTATACCCATAGGCTTGTTGGTAGATGGTGGTATTACACAAAATATATAAGATAATATAGAACCAGCACACTGTACCCCATGACTACATTAATGTACACAGTTATGATTTAATTAAAAAATGTATATATATATAAAAGATAAGTTATGCTCATAGCAGCTTCCTAATTGAGAGGCTCTTAGTTGGGACACAAATGAAACAGTGACTAGTACTCAGGAAAAAATTTTTCACATACAAAAATCTCTAAATCCTCCTGTAAATGCTTGTATTAATTACAAAGTTACTCCTGTATATCAAAACTCTAAGACTTAGCTTTATGATTAGGGTACTAAATATACTGTACAGTCCCAGAATCAAAGGGAACCAGAACTGAAGAACGTTAGAACAAGTGTTTAGCATGGGCAAGGCCAGGTGGCTGCCCCAGGTGGAGCAGGGGTGGTGTTCAGAGGACCCTGACTGAACCGGTGGGCCCCTGATGTGACCAGAGCAGCAGACTACACCGGCATGGGGTGGCACTCTCTGCTTCACACTTGCCTTGGAATTGCGAGTCATGTTTTAGCATTGTTTGCCCAGATCCCCTACACATTTGACTTTGAAAAGTCTGCATTACATTCTCACCTTTCTTTTAACTCATTCTCTTTCCCTCTCAATGTACAACCACTAAGGAAGGAGGATCCTGATATTGCTACTGTTTCTCTAAGTAGCACATTCTTCCTGGGCACAAAGAGAACCATCACTTTCAATAATTATTACTTTAACTGATTAATATTCTATATAAAAGGATTTATTCTGTGTCTTTGGGCAGATATTAACACACATATGCGGAATTATTTTTATTTTGAGACAGAGTAGAGGTTTGCTGGGTAGAGTGCTGTGGAGTCATAGCTCACAGCAACCTCAAACTCCTGAGCTCCAATGATCCTCTTGCCTTAACTTCCCCAGTAGCTGAGACTACAGGTACCTACCTGCCACAAGGCCTGGCTAGTTTTCTCTATTTTTAGTAGAGACCGCATCTCACTTTTGCTCAGGCTGGTCTCGAACTCCTGAGTTCAAGCAATCCACCTGCCTCAGCCTCCCAAAGTGCTAGAATTACAGGCCTGAGCCACCGTGCCTGGGTGAATTATTTTTATTTTAATAACACTTATGATGGCTGACATTCTGTATCTAGGCTTGGAAGGCTGATTCATAGCATTTATTTTTCACTTTTCACAGGTGCTATGTATAAACTAATTTGTCCTGCCAGCATTATAACTTCAAATCTTTGGTAACACGTAGAAAAAATTAAAACTTAACCAAAACACATTAAATTTCACAGGAACGGTGGAGAAATGGTTTCAATCTCTGTTTTGCCTCCTGCACTGTCCAAATATAGGAGCCACTAACCACGTGGAGCTATTTAAATATTTAAATTTACTAAAATTTAGAAGAATTAGTTTTTTAGTATCACTTGCTACATTTCCAGCACTTTGCCTTATGTGAGTACTTTATGAGACAGCTGAGATACATTTACAAATCGGCTATTACAGAGATTCTACTGGACAGCACTGCACTAAAGAAATACTGTTAATGGAAGAAAATTGCTTTGTTATCTATCCTCATGAAACCCCCTGTGTCTTTTCATAGTAAGGTAGAGTTACTTTGTGAAAAGGAAATCAGTGCCTTTATTTCATACAGTTGCCCTGTCCTCCTGTCTGCCTGTGCTCCTGACGATGGTTCATCCCTCTGTTCGATGTATACACTAACCACAGAGGCAACAATCATTATCATCCGCATCCCCCTTCCCTGCTAAATAAAGCGCCTCTTCTCCTGGCACAAACATTGGCTGTCATTGTCATTCTGTGACTAGAAAAGCTTAGATTATACAAATTGCAAAAGGCAGCTTTCTGCCTTTGCTGGGTCTCCAGTAAACATCCTTGACCCAGAATACTTTCTGATAATCTAGTCACAGTGCCTGAAATTCTACCACATTCCCGAAACTTGGTGTTTTCCCAAGTTTGTTACTAAAATGCGACTGTGTATCAATCTGACTCCCCTTTGTAGTGACAGGCATTTGTGACTAATAAGTAAATGCTCCCAGGCTTAGAAAACCTGCAAGAGAAAGGCTTTGGCATCTCGGGAGGGCAGAGTTTGTCTGGGGGAGCTTTCACAAGAGTGCCAGATTGCCTCTCAAAATGGAGACTGTTCTTGCAATGAGACCAGGAAGCATGAGGATGCCGTTTGCTCTAAAACAGAGCACCATAGGACGGAGCTAGCCTGGGTTTGATTTTGTATCTATAATATTCCCTTTTGTGCCTTAGGACAAACAGCTCACCCTCTGTATCCCTGGGTTCTGTCTCCATGGGTTCAACCAACTGTGGATCAAAAACATATGGGAAAAATCAACACTCAAGCAGCAAAACTTAAATTTGCCATGCACTGTGAACTACAAGGAATCCCCATGAAGGAAGCAATAGGTAGGTATTATGTTAGGTATTTGAGTAATCTAAAGACGATTCAAACTATAAGGGAGGGTGTGCATAAGTTATATGCAAATACTGTGCCATTTCATATATGGAACCTGAGCTTCTGTGAATTTAGGCATCTGTGTGGAGTCCTGGAACCAAGCCCTCATGGATTCAGAAGGATGAATACACTACTTAATCTCTCTGGACCTCAGTTTTCTGCCCTTAAAATGAGCATAAAAGTAATTTCTTTCCAAGATAATAAGGGATATATAATATAAAAGGCCTGGCTTTGTACCAAGCACACCCTGGGGAACGATGAAATGGCGCTTGTATTGGGAGTTTCTTCTGCATCATTGTCACTTTTAATAAAAATGTAGTTTCAAAATCAAGATGATGAATACATTCAGTGCCTTTTGCTCTCTGCTCCAGGACTTGATAGCTGGATGGGCAGAGCCAGGGACTGACTCCAGAAGATTTGAGAGAAGGCCCAGAAGATAGCTTCCCTGGTGAGCGTGAAGACAACAAAGCATTGGCTTATCTGGAGCAGAGGACCATTATCCAGAAGTGTTAGAAGGGGGCCTGGAAAGTTAGAATAGAGATGTAAAGACAGAACATACGCCTGGGCGGAAAGCATGATTTAGTGTGCATGTGTGTGTCTGAGAGAGAGAGAGGGAGAGAGAGAGAGGGAGAGAGGAATCCAGCAGATTTCCTTGAAGAGCAGAACCAGAGAGAATGAATTACGTTAGTTACTTAGTGTCTTTCAGTTTCTTCCATCTGCCTGGTCTCAAACTGATCTCAAATCTACCTTTCAATCCTACGCAGAAAATAAGTATATATTGGGTATCCACTTTGTGCCTATACAATAGGCATGTCCTTTGGGGTTTTTGTTTATTTTTAATTTTATTTTTATGTTTTTAGTCTAGAGGGGCAAAAAGATAGTAAGCAAGATATTTATAGGGAAACAAGCCAAGAATTTGACGTGGGTGGTAGAGGATACGAAGCGAGCCGAGGGAAGTCCGGTCAGAGAATAAACTTCCAGTGGAAAGAAATAGCCAATATTGAGTGACTGTCTTCCCATGCAGCCTTACCTCTCAAAGCAATGGTTAATTAATTTACTTTAGTAGGATACTTTCCTTTTGTCCTCTCTATCATGTGTTTTTAACCTAAATCACCTAGAATCAAATTTAAGTAGGTAAGTTACAACTGCTACAGAAAATTACAATAATATTCCACCTAGTCAGAAATCATTATTCAATAACCTTAACCATTTGGACTAATGAGAAGGACACCATAAAATTGCGCTGATTGCAACATTGTTGTCATAAAGCAGTCTTGAAGACTGTCTTATTTTTTTTTTTTTTGAACCCCTGGGTAGAGTGCTGTAGCATCTCAGCTCACAGCAACCTCCAACTCCTGGGCTCAAGCGAGTCTCCTGCCTCCACCTCCCAAGTGGCTGGGACTACAGGTGCCCACCACAATGCCTGGCTATTTTTTGGTTGTAGCCATCATTGTTGTTTGGCGGGCCCAGGCTGCATTCAAACCCACCACCTTAGGTGTATGTGACTGGCACCTTAGCCACTTGAGCTACAGGCACCAAGCCCCATCTTATGTTTTATAGTTTGTTTTTTAAGAAATAAGGTCTGAGCTGGAGTGCTGTGGAATGATCATGAAGGCCTTTAACTCCTGAATTCAAATGATCCTCCTGCCCCAGCCTCCCAAGTCACTGGGATTACAGGTGTGAGCCACCGTGCCTAGCTGTCATTTATTTTTGACTTTTGGTTTATATGTAGTTGTAACAACCTGTCTCGCCTGTGTTGATACATGAAGGCTGACTAGTGGTTGCAAATGAGAGCTCTGAAGAAATCAGGTACTTTGAACATAGAAGTAGCCACATAAGATTAAGAAAAAATGAATTTTGAAAAAAATTTTGTTATTAACAATGTTGTTCCAATAGGAAGGCAATGTGGAGCGCACTTCAGATTTCCTTAAAAGTGACTGAAATTGAAAAATCAGGTGTCTAAAGTGGCAAGCATTCACTACTCTGGGATTTTCACTTATATGTAGTATCACTTCTCTTAGTAATGACTAATAAATAAAGTGTTGCAAAATCTTTAGACATAGCTATTTGTTTCTTCAAAATATCTGCCTCTAAAAAATTTTACCTTGCAACAGAGCAATTGTAAACTCTTCTCTCTAAACTCTTGTTCCAGTGTCAGATAAAAAGTCTATTCTTTAGGGGAGAGTTCAAGGAAAAATACAATCCTGTCTTATATTAAGTTCATGTAACAAAAATAAGAATTGAAATTAAATGGTTTGAACCAACTTAAACCAAGTCATTAAAATTTTTATACCTTTATAAAGTGGCATGTAATTTACATCTAATGTATCTGATGCTTGAAAGAGTGACCTAATAGTATGGGCCAATAAAAGCCTCAAGAAAAAGAAAAAAGAAAAACTGAATCCTTTTGAGATGAGTAATATCCACCAAATACAATTTTAAAAGTAAACCTTTCAGAGTAATTACAAAAGGTTCCATTTCTTATGTAACAGTTAATTTCCAGGGTAATGAACTTGGAATAAAACCAACAAAATTATATGTATTAAATGTAGAAGTATTAATAGTTAACAGTACCATTGAGACTGAAATTGAAATAGACCTGTTACTAGAAAGTAAAGTTCTAATTTACACTAGCATGTAAATGAATACCTGATATGATTCTGCCATGATTTTGTGTTCTGGTTCAACATCTCTTGTACATTTCTGTAGTCTGCTAAGAAAGAATTCATGCCTCTAACCTTCATTTCTTTTAGTTTGTTCTGCTCATTTTATAAAATTAACCTTCTAGAGCAGGGCTAGACTTTATCATTCCTACACTAGGAAACTTTCAAAGGCTCACGTTTTTAACTGAGTTAGGAGCAAACCTGTCAGTCTGTACTTTAAATTCCCTACTCTAGTGGTTTTATAAGGGAATTCTTTAGAAAGCCAGAGCTGCAAAGTTCATTAGGAATCCTATGAAGTTTTGTTTCCAGTGAAGTGGATTCTGAGACTAACTGCTGTCTATTACCCTGGGGTTCAAATGTTTAGATGTCGTTAGAGCAGAACATTATAGGAGTAATTCTGCTAAATTTGAACTTATAAAATAACTTTACACTAACTGATTATACTTTAAACTTTGTACATTGGGGTTCTCAGTAACAGTTTATATGGGAAGGTTGATCTACTAAAAGCATTTGAAAAAAGTTGGTTCGTACCCTGGCTACAGTTAGATCACCAAACTCGCCACAGTTTCCCGTATCTATCATGCTGGTTCCCAGCCCAAATTTCTTTCTCCTTATTCCATTCTTGATGTCTCCATGTTAAATCTT
The DNA here is from genome assembly GCA_963575145.1 of Galago senegalensis. NCBI lineage: Eukaryota > Metazoa > Chordata > Mammalia > Primates > Galagidae > Galago > Galago senegalensis. The sequence goes on along the minus strand of CAUYTI010014764.1, from coordinate 10,881 downwards.
TTTGAGGCCATCAAAGCCTTTGATGATTCATCTGTCCAAATTTCTCTCAAATTTGTTTCATGTTCCCAGCACCCACTGAATTTTTCTGCCCCATAAACATCTCTATATTCCATACTAGGTGTACTTTGCGTTAGCACAGAAAGTGCGTCTGACTTTGCACTTCCCTAACAACCAGAATTTTAAAGAAAAGAATTGAGAACCAAGATTTCTGAAAGTGAAAGTAATCACTACATAAATTTTATAATAAGCACCACATAAATTGTATAAAGCCTATGTTATAAGAGCTGTACCTTTTATCCAATGACAGATGGTCTATGTAGCTGGTAAAGAATACACAGCATTACATAAACATTTCTTAGAACTTATGTAAAACATCAATATTTTAGAGTGATTTAACCATATAAAAAATATAATTAGTGACAACAAGGGTGATGAAAACAACCATTTATTGAGTGCCGACCACATGCTGGAGCTCTTCGTATATTTTTGACCCCATTCTAACAGTTCTCAAAAACGGGCAGCAGCTCACGTTCATAGAAGAGAAAGTTGATGTTCCAGCGTTCAAATTGTTTGGGCAAGGTTATAATGAGAGTAAAAGTGAGAGATGCATTTCACACTTTTTTTCTTTCCGGTGTATCACAATTATCACTCAGAATGGAGATAACATAGACTATGTGTTCATGTAAGGACGTCTGAATGTTCTTATTCAGCACATGTAGGAAGTCATGTGTAAGACTGTGGATGTTACAAAATCCTTGCTTGTGGATTTCCCAAGATCGAACCCCCACTTGCACTGAAAACTGCCTTCCTCAGTTCCTGAGCGTTTCACTCCTCTTGGCTGAGACGAAGCGTTTCCACTTGAACAAGGGACAACAAAGAGGAAAACAATTGAAAGCTAGAAATGTTGTATTCTTAGCTAGAGATAGGAACTTCAAACATGAGCTGCTCTTGATTGTAGAATAAGAATAGAGCAGAATAAGAATGAAGAAAAAACACCAGCAAATGTTAAACGTAGATTGTGAGCAACTCTTGTATTGCTGATTGGATAGCGATTAAAGCTAAATAATCAGGTAGAGACCGACTTCTTATCACAGAGGAAGGAGGAGAAGGTACTGATCAAAATACTCTTCAAGTATATGAGAAGTTTAGGCTTCCAGCTTAGGCCTCGGCTTGCTTTTCTCCTTGAGTAAAAGCCAACAGGGCCTGTTTTCTGGAGAGAACTCCTGCCTTTTCACTGATACAGCAAGCTGTCCTCGCTTCCCCCTGCCATCCCGTTTCTACCTTCTCCTCCAGGTCAGCAGTCTCTTGCTTTCAGTTCCAGCTTTAAGCCCTCTCTACTCTGGCTAAAACCAGTTGCCTCATCCCATAGTATTTAGCAATTCAAAATTGATCCTTAGACCATTGACCTATGGTTTCCCTTTGGTGATTTGTAAGCTTACAGTCTTTCATAACTACTTCTTTCTCAATGGAGATCCTACAGAGTTTGAATTCCTAAATTATAAGTAGTAAAATAATACAATTTCTTACTGTGAAGGTACTTTGAAAGTATCTCAATTAAATATCACCATGAAACTAAAGAGCCTGAATAACAGCAATGCCCAGTGGGGCGGTCTCTGGGGAACAAAAAGCAGAGGTGCCACTGAATCAGCCCAAGAGCAGAGAGTTCAGTTCCATTTTCCCAGATGCCTTTCATCCTAAACTGTTTATATAGGCAAATAGTAGTTTGTTTGTTTGTTTTCCTTCTGGGTAGATGCCCAGTAATGGGATTGCAGGATCAAACGGGAGGTCTGGTTTGAGTTCTTTGAGGATTCTCCATACTTCCTTCCAGAAAGGTTGGATTAGTTTGCAGTCCCACCAGCAGTGCAAAAGTGTTCCCATCTCTCTCCATGCACAATTCTTTTATCATAAGGACATTTGGATTAGACTGTTTATTGCAGCTCAATTTACAATTGTCAAAATGTGGAAACAACATAAATGCCCACCAATCCAGGAATGGATTAACAAGCTGTGGTATACGTATACTGTGGAATATTACTCAGTCACTGAAAAAGATGGAGACTATACATGTTTTGTACTAACTTGGATGGAGGTGGAACACATTCTTCTTAGGAAAGCATCAGAAAAATGGAGAAGCAAGAAACCAATGTACTCAATTTTGATGTGAGGACAATTGATGACCTAGTACACGGAGGTGGGGTGGGGGATGGAGGAGTGCTGAGAGGGAATGAGGCACACATCCTGGGGGAGGAACACATTTATAAGAGGGACATTGCCTGAAAAATTAGTGTAACCCGGTACTTTGCACCCTCAATGAATCTCCAACAATGACAAAACAAAGCAAAACAAATAGTAGATTTTTCAAAGACATATGATTTATTTAAAAATAAATATATATAGTCTTCATTAACATATTTTTTACTGTATTCAATAAATGTGTTTGTGTAGTATATTCCTTGTACATTTACTTTTGGAAATGACTTATTAATATATTCAGTGATGCACAGAGCACACTGGTAGATGCCATAGAGTTTTGAAAATAACTAATATGCTTGATATGTAATTAAGGTATTATGTTTGACTTTTTAATTATTTCATATTAATATGAGGGTACAGAAAGTGAGGTTACATTGTTTGCATTTGTTGAAGTCCAGTTGCAGCTGTGCCCCTCCCCGGGAGGTGTGCCACGGGCCTTCCCTCAGCCGCTAGGTGAGAGCAGGCCCAGGCTGTAGATCTGTTTCCCATCCCTCTCCGCCCTTTATCCTTTGTAATGATTTTCCTGACCTCGTTGCCCTTCCCATCTTCTATTCATTGATCTGAAATATGACTTTTTCATTTCATGAGAACATTTCCCCTAAGACAGAATGAGAAAAGCCATTTTAGACTATAGTAATGTCAAAATAATATTTTTCTGTAGGAACAAGAAATTCTGCACATAGACAGTCACTATCCATGAACAAACTTATCACTTTATTTAAAACTGAAAAGCAATGTATAAATATTAAATTTGGCTATCAATTCATTTTAAAATGTAAAAATTATAGCTAATATTTATTGAACTCTCAAAGTCTTATTACATGACAGGCACCTGGCTAACCGTTTTACAGATAATTTTTCATATAATCCTCAAAGTCAGTATTAGAGAATAGGTAATATTGTTATTATTTCTATTTAGCAAGTGATATTAATTGTTGAGACTTACAGAAATTAAACACCTTGTCCAAGGTCACACAGCTAGTACATGCAGTCAGGCTTCCCAGAAAGTAGATCTTATTAACACAAACAAACAAATTAAAACAAAGTCCCCCAAAACCCTCTTGATTACTTAAATTGCTACAGGCTTTAAATTATGAATTTTAAGCTATATCTTTATACTCATTTGGTCAAAAATCAGATCTCCTATAGCTATTATAATATAAACTTATCACTAGGCAAAGGATAGTTGCTGAAATTTCACAGAGATGTAATTTGGGTCAGTAGCAGAATCAGTTCTAATAATAAACTCTACTGAAGATACAAAATGGGTTTTGTTCTTCTTTTTAGAATATATATTTTTTTACGATGTGTTTTTCTTTTTTCTTTTAGAGACAGAGTCTCACTTTATCGCCCCTGGTAGAGTGCTATGGCATCACAGCTCACAGCAACCTCCAGCTTTTGGGCTTAGGCGATTCTCTTGCCTCAACCTCCTGAGTAGCTGGGACTACAGGCGCCTGCTTCAATGCCCAGCCATTTTTTTAATGCAGTTTGACCGGAGCTGGGTTTGAACCCACCACCCTCGGTATATGGGGCCGGCACTCTACTCACTGAGCCACAAGCGCTGCCCCTGTTAGCATATTTTTATGTCCGTGCAGCAAAATAAAATAGAGAAAGTTATGTGGTAAGATGGTCTGAAACACCATGTAGTGATTATCCTGTTAATTTACTGCTAATGTCTTTCTCCAGAGCTGTTCTCAGGAATTAAAACCTAAGTATTTGCTTCTGAGAAGAAATAATCCACTTAACGTTGACAAAACCCATATGTAATGAACATCTTCTTAGGAACACACACATGATATTTTTACATTCAATACTGTATTGACCTTTAGACTCAAGTGGATTTATTTATTTAATGTATTTTTACTGAGTATCTCTTGTGGGCAGAGAGTCTTAGGCAATAAAAAGTCTTAGCGTCAGATAGTATTTGTCCTGGACAGACTCACTTTGATAATGACAACTGGGGTGTCAATATTAACCTGTCTTCTCTTGAGGGAGTCTGATCAACAGAGATTATATCAGGAGCATCTTCCTCACCCCAAGTGGAGGGGCAGAGAATTACTTTGGTTTAGACAGAACTAAACAATGATTGCAACCCATGATACCCCAAACCACCTGACTTCAATTCTCACCACTGTCTGGAAACTCCTGCTGTTGCTCCCTTCTCTGGTCTGAATCTCCCACATACTAATTTGATACTGATTGAGTCTGGATTAGCAACTCCTCTTAGGACACTTTCCCTTTGGGGCGTTGGATACGCTTGGGGGAGTTCATCAACTTTGCTTCACTTCCTGCACTCGCAGTCCCAACTGGGCCCACCAGCTGGAGATCGCAGCCTGTCTGGAGCCAAATCCATAATTGCAATATACGTTTGTCAGAGCTAGGATGAAACAGATACCTGTTGGTGTGTTGTTTTAAGCAGAGTGACTTCTTCAAATAGAAAGTGATGGAGAAGCTCAATTAAAAAAAATAACCAAGTAGGAATGGATTTGAAGTTGAAACAAGAGTACCGTAATGAAATGAGAAGACCCAAGGTTCTTTCCCACCACCCCCATCCACCATCCACAGGCCTAGTCAAGGTCTTAGAACACAACCTTAACGTACCTGTTTTTTTCCCAACTGAATCTGAGTCTGTCCAAAATCACTCAACTAGTAAGTCTGGGACCCAAAACTCAAACCCAGTTTATTAGGGTTCTTAAAAGAAGCGGAACCAATTGGAGGTATATGTGTGCATGTATGTTACACACATATATGCATCTCTGTACATACGTATGTATACACATATATGCATATGACCTTAAATACATAAATAAAGACCTGATGTCGCAGTTTCAGTCTAAAGGCACAATTTCCTCTTTCTTTAGGAACCTCAGTCTTTTTCTGGTAAGGCCTACAGCTGATTGGATTAGGCACACCCATGTCATGAAAGATTATCTACTTTAATCAAAGTCTACTGATTTAAATCACATCTAAAAAATACCCTCAGGGTGACATCTAGATTAATGTTTGACTAAGTACGTATCTGGGTTCTGTGGCTTAGCCAAGTTGACACATAAATTAAACACCACACCCATGGTTCTTCATCCAAAATCCTCTGCTCTTTCCTGTCATGAATGAGGGTTTATGATCTAACAGAAGAGAAAGGATATTGAGGTATAAGCTGCTTATTGTTTACCAAATATTGATTCTTCCCTTCTACTTTCCAAACCAAACTTAATATTTTTATGGGAAGGTCAACAAGCTAGACTTTCTTATCTTCCCTAGAGGAAGGTGAAATGTAAGTTTGAAGTTGTCAGCCAGTGAAATGTACGTTTGAAACTATTAGGTACAAATGCTCCTTAAAGGGGTGAGCTGATTCAGCTGGCAGAGGGGCCCTTCAACTTTTCTGCCTATCTTTGTCTTGCCTAGAATTTAGAGCCAGAGTGGATACCTTGCGATCACAAATGTCAAGTGGATCAGAGAGATCTAAGTCCTGACATTTTTGAGCTAATAAACCAGCAGCAGTACATATGTCTACATTTCTTGCTATATTAGAAAGAAAAAAAATAGCTGCTTATAGAGGCTCATTCCTGTAATCCCAGCTACTCAGGGGGCTGAGGCAGGAGGATTGCTTGAGGCATGACGTTTAAGACCATCCAGGGCAACAAAGTGAGACTTTATCTCTAAAAAAAAAAAAAAATTAAAAATGATCTTGGGGTGGTGGTCCTGCCTGTCTCCCAGCTACACAGGAGACAGAAGCAAAAGAATGACTTAAGCCAGGAGTTCAAGGCTGAAGTGAACTAGGATCATACCACTGCATTCCAGCCTGGATGACAGATTGAGCCCCCATCTCTAAAAAAGAAAAACAGAGAAAGAAAAAAGATAGATTATTTTCTAAACCTCTGTTAATGTATGCAAACCAAATCCTTAATGGACATAGACAAGGACATATTGTAGGTTACTACAATGAAGATCTTCAGAACCCAAGGATGATGAACACTTGGAGAAAGTGAGTCAGGAAGGGGCTGATATAGACCAGACATGATGAGCACCTCAGACCCTATTAGAGACTATCAAATAGAACATTAGAGGACAGAACAGCTGCTGCAAATTCAGCAGAAAGGTAAATGGACCTAAAAGGCTATAGGAAGAAGGGAGACAGACACGTAAAAGAACTGAATTTGCTAGCCACAAGGTTGGAAGCGTCACCAGGCAGAATTACAATGAAAGCCCTGTGCCTTTTCTCTCTGAACCTTTCTGAGAAGTGGAAGGACAGGAGAAGGGCAGGAACAAATTAGCTGCCCTCATTACCCATCTCCACTGTATATGCCTCTTTCTGGCAGACTCTTTGAAGGGCTTTATCTTGACTCGTGTGTCAGTGTAAGCACCACTTCATCCCAAGGTTTTTTGCATGAGGACTTAATGGATTGAAACTTCTAACTTGTGCCTACAAATGCCCACCCTGTGGCAAGAGCTGAATCACAAATCTCTTGTAGACATTATTCTCTAATTATAGAAATTGGATTAGAGGGAGGAGAGAGAGAGAGACAAAGGGAAAAAGAGATATGTAATCAGTGTAGGATGATTTAAGTTAACCCCTACTGTGAGGCAGGACGCTATCTCCCAGCTTTCCACAGCCATCGCCAGTCTTCCCTAAAGATTCTTTTCCTGAGTAGTCAGTTTTATGGATAGAAGGAGAGATTGCATAGTTGTGGTAAGAATACAAGTGGGAGGATTTGCGAATCTGATTCTCTAGACAGAGTTGACTCGAGGGAGCTTAAATAAGTGGTGGATTATCTTGGGCACGAGACAGTCATTTGCTGGCAGTGAGAACGTCCTGTCTTTGGAAAAAAGAGAATAGGGTAGGGCAGGATTTGGTCTCATTCAAAGTCAGAGATGTAAGTGAGAAGCAAAATGCATCTAAGACTATGTGCCCAGTTCAGCAAAAGAGTGAAGCTAAAGAACTAGAGACAGTTGGTTAGCAAATACAAACTGGATTTGTGGCTGAAAATCCTGATAAGGGGGATATAGCCTGTCTTCCCCTCTTCTTTCCTTCTTTTCTCCCTTGTTTCTTTTCTTTTCTGTGTATTATTTCTTTTCTTCTGAAGGTAGGTAGGCACCATCAACATCTGCCTAAACTCTTGTAACTGATGGCAGCTGAGAGCAACCAGGGTGTCAGGAGTTCAGGGCTCATTTTCCCTATAAACGTCTAGCCAAGTTTATTCCTGCCAGTTCTCTTGAAATCCAGCTCACTGCTGTGGAAAAATAGTTCTCATTCATAGTTTACCTTTACGAAGTCTTCTGGGAAGGTTTTTTTTTCCCTGCCAAGCCTATTTATGGCCTTCTATGGGTTGTCAGGAATGAGGAGTCTACTTTATGTCAGAGGAAGGTTTTGACAAGGAAAGATACTCATCTTTAAGACTTGCAATGCAATAGACAAAGAGAATGAAGTGTTACTATGAGCATAGTCGCAAAGCTGTCCAAATTCTTCCCCTGAAGTAGTATTTTATTAAGTAAATATATACCTCTAGCTCTTGATAAATTAACACTTTTTTAAAAACTTCATCCAGATTAATACGAGGCTACAATATTTTGGTTATGCTGTTCTCACTTCCAGGGCAAAGTTCCATTTGTAGAAGAGCCCCTCACCCAGGGGGCGTGTTATAACCCTCACGATGTGCACATTAGGTGAGATCCTGCCTCCTGCCCTCCCTCCTCCAGTCAATCATCCTCCCTCCTCCCATCTCCCACTTCCCTCTACTCCTGAACTAGACTATAATAGTGTTTTATTGTTCTTAGGAGCATGTAATTGTTTATATACTGATTTCATATTAGGATGGAGTACATTGGATATTAATCTTTCCATGCTTGCGATACTTTAGTAAGAAGAACATATTTCAGCTCCATCCAGGTTAAGTGTAAAAGATGTAAAGACATTATCATGTTTTAAATAAATATTCTCAGAAGAGCCTATTTAACTGTACCAGGGAGCAGTATCTCAAGGAACTTTGTCGGTGGGATGCCACTCTCTGTCCTTTCTCTCTTTTTTTCCCTTGTACCCCTCACTCTCCTTCTGGATTCCTCATACTTTTGTGGCCTCAATTGGCTCTAGGCCAAACTGTCAGTCATTTAATTGGAATCCAAAATTGGTTGGCAATGTACTGTACACACGTGGTCTTACTAATGTTCACAGTAAGTATCCCCACCGTAACATTTAACAAAGAGGTTTAGCAACTTGTTCAAAGTTCATCCACTAGTAAAAATGGTAGAGATTTTTATTTTCCCTGAACTAGATTATCAGTTTTAAGAACATAAGGGCCTACTGAATGACTGTCAATCTGTATGCCATCTCAAGTTGTTTTTTAAGCACCAGGTTAGGGGGAAGATAGATGAGAATTAAACACGAGAGCTGTTGTAGACACAAACTGATTGGAAAAGATTCATCATGCCAAATTAATAGTCAATATCTGGAAGTAGAGGAGCTTTGGGGAGTAAAGTAGTCATAAATAGTAAGAAATTAGGACTTTTCATTTACCAGTATTCTTTTAATATGTGGGAAAATATTTCTTTATGCATCAGAATGTGTAAAGACGGTGGATTTAATTTACAGTGACCCAGTTAACAGAGCCAGTGGCCATCTTTGCCAATCTTCACCATCCTTCACCACTGGTCTTGTACGATCCCTGTTTGAGGCTATTTGTGATTTGGCAACCAATAACTGTGTTTCCTAAAAGGCGAAATGAGTAAATGAGCTGTTTGGCCACTGTTTAATTATGAAACACTTTTCCCATGTTTACCCAATAGGAAAGTTACATGATAAGCAAAAGACGACTTCTCATATTTACCACATTTCAAAACTTTCTTGTTTGATGGTTCAATGACTTTGTCCCCCCGCCAACCACTTTCTGTATCTCTTTTAAATTCACAATATCCTAGACATTGAACACATATATCACAGGTAATATGAAACCCACAAAAACTTCCATATAAAAGAGAGGTGTTCGCTATTTCTATGCAAAGGAATGAATTTCTGAGTATTTATTCTTTCTAAAACACTCAGAATTATAAACGTGGCAGGAAACCTGTCTTTTCCAAATCTTCTTAGAACATAAATATTTAATTCAAAATAAGGTGCTTTAGGGGTGGCCCCTGTGTCTCAGTGGGTAGAGCGCCGGCCCTATATACTGAGGTTGGTGGGTTCCAACCCAGCCCCGGCCAAACTGCAACAACAACAACAAAAATAGCCAGGCATTATGGTGGGCACCTATAGTCCCAGCTACAGGGGAGGATGAGGCAAGAGAATCGCATAAGCCCAAAAGCTGGAGGTTGCTGTGAGCTGTGTTGCCACAGCACTCTACTGAGGGTGACAAAGTGAGACTCTGTCTCTAAAAAAAAAAAAAGAGTGCTTTAGATCCAAGTCTTCCATATGCAATAATTAATAAACAGCCTAATTTCACTATATTTTAATGTTCTAAAATAATACTATAACCTTTTAAATATTGTCTTTATGTTCGAGCCACTTATATATTATCATTAACAATAAAGTGACATTTCAAAATAATCTACTTTTTAAATGCCACCAAATTTTCTAATTCTATTTAAATATTACTCACACATTTACCCTAAGTTAAAAATAATTTGGAACTTCAGCATTCCCACAAAAAGAAATATTCTCTCATGACCCATCTGAGCACTATAGCATGGCACCTGGTATTCGTTATCTATTCAGTACAATTTAGTGAATACTACATTTAGTAAACTATTATGAATTATTATGAGTTAAATTTTATGTGTTAGAGAAAACTGGAAAAATTTCCAGCATCCAAAGTTTATTGTTTAAAATAAAGCACCAGCTATTAATTATTACAGAGAGGAAAGAGGGATCAGCTCTGCCAGGGAGATGTGGGAACAACTCTGCTTCGGGGGTGTCTTCAGGGCTAGTGCTAGAAGGATCAGGAGATGTTTGCTAGGTAAAGAAAAGGGAGGCAAGCATTGCAAACAGAGAAAACGTGCCTGCAGCATTTTCATGACATGATTTGGAAATAGCAAAAAAAATCAGTGTGTTTGAGTAGCTACAGAATGCGGAGCACTCATGATACACGGACGAGAGAGGCAGCTTAAGGTCATATATTACAGGACTTTTTAGACCAAATAGAAGAAGTTAAACTTTGTCATATTAGTACTAGGGAGCCAATGCAGAATTTTAAGCAGCAAAGCATCATGATCTGACTTGTCCAAAACAGAACACATTGGGTGGCACCTGTGGCTCAAAGAGTAGGGTGCTGGCCCCAGAGGCTGGAGGCAGTGGGTTCAAACCCAGCCCCAGCCAAAAACTGCAAAATAAATAAATAAATAAAAATAAAGCAGAACACATTGTAGATTATCTGAAAGTAACTTTTCATTCATCAACATTTTTTTTTAAGGGACAACTTATCCTTTTAACCACAGAATGCTTAAGATTTAGACATCCATGTCTAATCTGTCCTCCCCCCCCAACCATTTTCTTTTCTTTTCTTTTTTTTTTTTTTTGAGACAGAGCCTCAAGCTATCCCCCTGGGTAGAGTGCCATGGCATCATGCTCACAGCAACCTCCAACTCCTGGGCTCAAGCGAGTCTCCTGCCTCAGCCTCCCAAGTAGCTGGGACTACAGGC
>CAUYTI010014762.1:0-12300 GCA_963575145.1 Galago senegalensis | reverse complement strand
GGCTAAGGCGCCAGCCACGTACACCTAAGGTGGCGGGTTCGAATCCCCAGCCCGGACCCGCCAAACAACAATGACGGCTGCAACCAAAAAAAATAGCCGGGCGTTGTGGCGGGCGCCTGTGGTCCCAGCTACTTGGGAGGCAGAGGCAGGAGACTCGCTTGAGCCCAGGAGTTGGAGGTTGCTGTGAGCTGTAATGCCATGGCACTCTGCCCAGGGGGACAGCTTGAGGCTCTAGTCTCAAAAAAAAAAAAAAGACTGTTTCCAGTGGGATAGGGCATAGCTCCCCATCGCAAGCTTAACCGTTCTTCCCAGAAGAAGGGGTAATGGCTGTTGGCCAGACAGAAACAGCAGATATCCACTACATTGCTTGATGTAGAAAATTAAAGAATAGGAAAACACAAGTCATTAAATACTTGTAAGAAATAACTCTTTATGTAGATATTCCTAATGGTAACATTTTTTAAAACCATAGTATAGTATCATAACCAGACTTTTGATACAGTGTACCCAGTTTTGTAGGCACTCTGTTATGTGTGTGTGTGTAGTTCTATACAGTTTTATCATACTGTATGTAGATTCATATATCCACCACCACAATAAAGATACAGAGCAGTTTCAACAGGAATCTCGTGTTCCTCTTTGTCAACCATATATACTTTCCTGATACTTCTTTTTTGCCCCCTTCCTTGATACTAATCTCTCCTGTATTTCTATAATTTTGTCACTTCAAGAATTTATATTGATGGAATCATGCAGTATGCAACCATTTGGGATTGGCTTTTTTCCCCATTTGTCAGTTTATTCCTTTTTATAGCTGCATAGTAGTATGTGACATGGTTATACTACAGTTGTCTTTAACCATTCACCCGTTGAAGGATATCTGGATTATTTACAGTATTTAGCTATTACAAATAAAGTGTGATAAACATTTGTATACACGTTCTTTTACGGGGATACATTTTCCATTTTCTGAGATAAATGTGAGGAAAGTATTATTTCTGGATTGTTTGGTAAGTGTATGCTTAATTATATCCTTTTTTTTTTTTTTTTTTTTTGAGACACAGCCTCAAGCTGTTGCCCTGGGTAGAGGTGCCATGGCCTCACAGCTCACAGCAACCTCCAACTCCTGGGCTTAAGCAATTCTCTTGCCTTAGCCTCCCAAGTAGCTGGAACAGGTGCCTGCCACAATGCCCAGCTATTTTTTGGTTGTAGTTGTCATTGTTGTTTGGCAGGCCCCGGGCTGGATTCGAACCTGCCAGCTTCAGTGTATGTGGCTGGCGCCTTAGCCATTTGAGCTACAGGCACAGAGCCTGTATGCTTAATTATAAAGAAACTTGCAAACTGTTTTGTGGAGTAACTGTATCATTCTACATTCCCACCAACAATATGTGACTAATCCAGTTTTCTTTGAAAGGAATTTCTTTCTTTCTTTTTTTTTTTTTTTTTTTGAGACAAAGCCACAAGCTGTCCTCCTGGATAGAGTGCCATGGCATCACAGCTCATAGCAACCTCCACCTCCTGGGCTCAAGCGAGTCTCCTGCCTCAGCCTCCCAAGTAGCTGGGACCACAGGTGCCCACCACAACGCCTGGCTACTTTTTGGTTACAACCTGCTACCTTAGGTGTATGTGGCTGGTGCTTTAGCCACTTGAGCCACAGCTGCTGAGCCTGAAAGGAATTTCTTATAAGCTGTTTATATAGTTCAGGTATTTTTGTTTTTTAAACTCACTCTGCCATTCCTTGCCTTTTAATTTGTGTATTTATACCATTTACATTTTAGGTAATTGATATGTACATTTAAGTTTGCCATTTTATTATTTGTTTTTTGTTTGTTGCATCTAATTCTTGTTTTGTTCTCTTCTTTTGCTTTCTCCCTGGGTCATATTTTAGGATCCCATCTTTATTCATAGCAGTGTATTTTCTTTTCTTTTCTTTTTTTTTTTTTTTTTTGAGACAGAGCCTCAAGCTGTCCCCCTGGGTAGAGTGCTGTGGCATCACAGCTCACAGCAACCTGCAACTCCTGGGCTCAAGCAAGTCTCCTGCCTAGCCTCCCAAGTAGCTGGGGCCACAGGCGCCCTCCACAACACCCAGCTATTTTTTTGATTGTAGCCATCATTGTTGTTTGGTGAGCCTGGGCTGGATTTGAACCCGCCACCTTAGGTGTATGTGACTGGTGCCTTAGCCACTTGAGCCACAGGTGCCGAACCAGCAGTGTATTTTCTTTATATGTCTTTGTGTATTATGATATATAAATGTGATTTCTCACAGTCTTCTGGTATCTTTTAACCACTTTTCAGTGAACTGTCTCTGTATGATTTTTGTTCTAATCATCAAATATGATTTATAAAATTGGAGGATAGTCTATTGTACCTACCTATTCCTGCTCTTTTTCTTGTTATTTCTTTTTCTTTAATGTTTTAAGATTCCCTCTCATTTACTTCATTTTCTTTCTATTGAAGAATTGTTTAGTCATTCTTAAAGAGTAGGTTTACTAGTGACACATTCTTTTAGTTTTACTTTGTAGCTGATTCTTCAGATACAGAATTCACAGTTGACAATTCTTTTCATTCATACCTGTAAAATGGTATGCCACTTCCTTCTGGCCTCTGTGGTTTTAGATGAGAAATGTGCTGTCATTTGAATTGGTGTTCTCTTATACGTAGTGATTGTTTTTCTCTGACTCCTTTCTGAACTTTTTGTCTGGGCTTAAGTTTTCCGAAGTTTAATTATGATGTATACACATGTGGGCTTATTAAGATTTATCCTATTTAGGGTCTCTCAATTTTGTGAATCTGTAGGTTTTTCTTTAACTACATAAGAGAAGTTTTCAGCTATTCTTTGAATGTTCTTTCTATTCTCTCTTTTCCTTTCTTCTGGAACTCTAATATAAATGTTGACTCTTTTGTTATTATCTCACAATTTCCTAAGGTTCTGTTCATTTTTTTTAGTTGTTTTCTCTTTGTTTTATTTTTTACTCAAATAAAATTTGGGTGAATTTTATTAATCTGTCTTTAAGGTCACTGATTCTACCTGACCATTGATCTCATTTGACAATTTTTAAGTTTATTAATACATTTTTAATTTTTATGTTCCACTTGATTCTTTTCATAACTTCTGTTTCTTTGCATATATACATATTTTTTCTTTTTTTTTGCAGTTTTTTTTTGGCCATGGCTGGATTTGAAACTGCTACCTCCAGCATATGGGGCTGGCGTCCTACTACCTTGAGCCACAGGCGCCACCCCTTTGCTTCTATTTTTAATATTTCATTTGTTTAAAGAGAATTTTTAGGTGCTTTTAAAGTATTTTTATGCTTCAAAAATTGTTATCTGAAAAAAATATATATATATATTTTGAGACAGAGCCTCAAGCTGTTCCCTTGGGTAGGGTGCTGTGGCATCACAGCTCACAGCAACCTTCAACTCCTGGGCTCAAACAAGTCTCCTGCCTTGGCCTCTTAAGTAGCTGGGACCACAGGCACCCTCCACAATGCCCGGCTATTTTTATTGGTTGTAGCCGTCATTGTTGTTTGGTAGGCCCAGGCTGGATTCGAATCCACTACCTTAGGTGTATGTGGCTGGCGCCTTAGCCACTTGAGCCATAGGCGCCAAGCATAGATTCTTATTCTTTAGGTTATTCTGCTATAAATTTTATTGCTTTAAGAGAAGTCATAGTTTAATCTAAGAACAGCATTTGGAAAAGCGTTAGCTGCTTAGTAGCTCAATAATTTTGAGACATAATGAATCATTTGTCAGATATACGTAGATTAAAGGTAGATTTTAGCATGTAAGCCATTCTGTCATAGGTTTGCAAAGCCTTTGAAATTCTATTTGAAAATATACTTTGATATGAAAAACGTTCAAGTTACCAAAATGCTAAAAATGCTTTTATATTTATATTAATATTAGTGAAAGGCTACTTTCCCCCCTAGAGATCATTACCATATAATTTAAATGATTAAAAATGTTGGTGATATGGTCTAAGTATATTCATTCTAAAACCACTGGTTTTCTCACCTTCGTCATCTTTGCTTGCCTCTTGATCTTTTTTTTTTTGAGACAGAGCCTCAAGCTATCCCCCTAGGTAGAGTGCCATGGCCTCACGCTCACAGCAACCTCCAACTCCTGGGCTCAAGCGAGTCTCCTGCCTCTGCCTCCCAAGTAGCTGGGACTACAGGCACCCGCCACAACGCCTGGCCATTTTTTGGTTGCAGCCGTCATTGTTGTTTCGCGGGCCACCTTAGGTGTATGTGGCTGGTGCCTTAGCTGCTTGAGCCACAGGCGCCGAGCCTTGCCTCTTGATCTTATTTGAATGTTATGTAGAGGTATCTCCATTCTTGGTTTTTGTGGGCATTTTGAACTCTTTTTGAATGTGTCGTCTTGTACTTGGTCAGCAAATACCTTACAATTTAATGTGTCTTTCTCTTGAAGTAGAAGTCCTTCACTTTGATCTGTATGCAGTTTCCTTTCTTACCTGCTGTCCTAGCTTTTGTTTTTTAATAGCATGCTCTGTGATGAAGGAAGTGATTCTGAAAAAGAACCTCATGCCTTTTCAGTAGTTTTTTTTTTGTTTTGATAGTTTATCCATGTTTTTTTTTTTTTGAGTATTTACTTTAATATTTTAAAAAATAACCCAGATATTCCCTCCAATCAATAATGGAGAAAATGTACACTAAATAAAATATCCTGAAACTCTATAAGTAGAATAACCATTAAGTGGCTAGACTTTAGTTTCTTCACTATAGAGAGTATTTATTTATTATTATTTTTTCTGAGATGGAGTCTCCCTATGTCGCCCTTGGTAGAGTGCCATGGCGTCACAGTTCTCAGCAACCTCAAAACTCTTGGCCTAAGCAATTCTCTTGCCTCAGCCTCCCAAGTAGCTGGGACTACAACGCCTGGCTATTTTTTTGTTGCAGTTGTCATTGTTGATTTTAGCTGGCCTGAACTGAATTTGAATCCGCCTGCCTGCATGTATGTGGCTGATGCCCTACCCACTGAGCTATGGGCGCTACCTGCCATAGAGAGTATTAATTCCTAAATGATCTTTAAAATTGAGGGAAAAGAAAATAGAATAATTTTGCAGTTTTATTGCTTTTAAAATGAAATTTTAAAAAAGGAAAACATTTACATTTTTCATTTATTACCTAGTTGCAATGTATATCACTTTTTTCCCCCAAAGACATTTTATTTCTGAATTGTTTATTTTGGTGCATTTCTTCATTTATCCTCTTTTTTTTTGAGACAGATTATTGGTCTGTTGTCCCAGGTAGAGTACATTTGGCATCATTGTAGCTCACTGCAACCTCAGACTCCTGGGTTTAAGCAATCCTCCTGTCTCAGCCTTCCAAGTAGCTGGGGCTGTAGGCACCTACCACCACACCAGGCTAATTTTTCTGTTTTTTTTTTTTCTTTTTTTGAGAAAGAGTCTCACTTTATTGCCCTGGTTAGAGTGCCCTGGCGTCACAGCTCAGAGCAACCTCCAACTCCTGGGCTTAGGTGATTCTCTTGCCTCAGCCTCCCAAGTAGCTGGGACTATAGGCACCTGCTAAAATGTCCAGCTATTTTTTGGTTGTAGTTTGGCAGGGGCCGGGTTCAAACCCGCCACCCTTGGTATATGCGGCTGGTGCCCTACCCACTGAGCCACAGGCGCCGCCCTCCTTCTTTTTTTTTTTTTTTTTTTGGTAGAGATGGGGGTCTTGCTTATTCTGGGGCTGGTCTTGAACTTCCAAGTTCAAGTGATCCTTCTAGCCTCCCATAATGCAAGCATTACATTATACAGTGGTGTGAGCCACTGTGCCCAGCCATAAAGGTAGTGTTTTCTTATTAATAGAAGACTGTGGTTTACCTTTAAACATTCCCCTATTTTTTTCTTATGTTTTCCTTTCATATTTTTGTAAATTTGAATGCTTTTACCTAGGTGCTTTGGATCAGTTATTTTCAGTTGTAAATAACAGGAAACGCAATGCAAACTGGCTTAAACACTGACGGAAATTAATTATTTAATGTAAGTGAAAAAAACAGGCAAAACTTATTCAAATGCTCCTTCGGTTTCATCAGTATCTCAGCTCTGCTTCCTTAGTTCTTGTTCCATTCTCAGCAGGCTTATCCATCAGAATTGCAAGATGACTGCTCTCAGGCCCTGGAGCTGGAACTTTTTGGACTCAGGTATAAAAGAGAAGTGAGAATTGGCTTTGGAGAGAACAGACCTTAAATAAAATTAAACATCATTGAATCTGGCTGGCTGACAATAGAGTCAGATACTAAACTAAAATTTTTTTCCTATAGTATATGTAGTTATAAATATTATATATTTCAGAAAAGTATAGATTCTGTAGAACATAAAAGTGGCTTCCTTAAGCAAAGGACTGGGCCATGCTAGCTATTGCTAAGGAACCACTTGTGTTGTGAAAAGAACTAAAAATGGCCTTTGGCAGTATGAATGAAGTCACTTTAGTTCTTTGAGTCTGTGTATAAAACATTAATGTATCTTCTTATGTGAGGTGGAATATTCATCATAAAATTATAGTTCTAGACTTATTCCCCTCCTTAAAAGAACCCATGCTTCTTTACCTCCAATCTTTTGAGCATGGACAAGAAAAATTGAACTATTTCATCATATTTAAGTAATCTTCAAGATGGTTCTATTTTTTTGACACAGTCTTGCCCTGTCACCCTGCCTAGAGTGCAGTGGCATTATCACAGCTCACAGCAACCTCAAACTCCTAGGCTCAAGTGACTGATCCACCTGTTTCAGCCTCCCAAGCCTCCCTTTAGCTGGGACTAAAGATACCCATTACCATGCCAGGCTAATTTTTGTATTTTTTTGTAGAGACAGGGTGTTGCTTCTTCTCAGGTTGGTCTTAAATTCCTGAGCTCAAGCTACCTACCACCCAGCCTTTCTGGAGTGTTAGGACTATTTGTGTAAACCACCAACCCTGGCCTTGAGGTGGTTCTTGATTCAGCTGTCTGAAGTACTTGCCATGTATTGAATTTACTTGCCTTAATGTTGGTATTGATTTCAATACTAAGATTTTATCACCTGTACAGGTGGTTCCTCATTTTTCAAGGTATTCAGTTATTTTAATTTAATTATAGAATTCTGGCACTCCTTCCTACGGAGGTGTATTCCAGCCAGTCTGAGTACTATATCCTATTTTATTCCTCTTGCCATTATTCGTTTTTCACAAAAATAAACTCTACCAGGATCCTCTGTTTTTTGTATTTTTCTGAAATGAAATCTAAAATTTTTAAAAATATTACTGTGTCATGTATATCTTGTGAGTTTTTCAAAACTTTGTTTTCTTTAAAGGAGAATTATATCCAGATTTGCAAGGAAATTTTACAATGGTTTCTGTACAGTTACTATCTCATCTTTTCACCAGATGTTTGTACCATCTACTTTAATCTTGTAAGTTTCACTTTAAGGACTAGTTTGTTATTATTGTTTATTGTTGTTTGTTGTTGTTGTGAAGTACTAAGCCTAGACTAGATTATTTTTTTCTCTCACCTAAAGAACTTTTAATATACAGGTTCACAGTCTCCTATCCATGATTACAATAACCCATATGCTTGAAAAATGAAGTTTCTTATATTTAGCACTAAAGCTCACTTGACAGCAGCATTCCTCTTGAACTGACATGAGACTATAATAATCTTTGTTTATCCCACTTAGTGTGAGTATTCATGTATTTCACTGTATTTGATTATGGGATTCTGCCCCTAATCTCCATGGCATTTTTGCACAATTTATGGGATATCATATTAAGTTTCTAAAATCCAAAAAAATCTGTATGTCTGAAACATTGAGCCTAATTGTTTCTGGAATTGTGTCTGTATTAATTGATCACAATGCACCTTGTCTATCTTCTCCATTAGATTCTGAGCTAAGAAACCTTTACTCTTAGAATCCATAGATCCTAGTTTTTCCCCTAAGTAGAGTTGGTACTTAATATTGAAAATGAATATCATTAATTGGAGTAGACTTAACCATGTGGCTTATTGAACTTTTTTTTTTAAGTTGATATGTTCTCTTTCTAAGCCATCTCTTCTCTCTTCAGTTTCTGTTTTTTGTTACTGGAATCTTGGCTTTACCATTGATTAACACTGTGATCTTGAACAGCTTATTAAAGACCTCTATACGTTAGTGTCTTCATTTGTTAAACACGGTATAATGATTTTTGTCTGTCTCAGGATTGTTGTGAGGGCTGGACAAAAGGCTTTCTGGAGCATAGTTAGCAATCTTCTATCTGTTAACACAGCAGTTACTGATTCATGTTCCTGTTGGTTACTTTATTAACAAATCAACCACTCCCTTATTAATGGACTTGGAGGTTATTTTATTTTGAGACAGGTGTCTTGCTATGTTGCTCGGCTGGTGTTGAACTCCCAGGCTCTAGTGATCCTCCTGCCTCAGCCTCCAGAGTAGTTGAGATTACAAACTTGCACCACTGTGCCCACCTTGTTTTTCAGTGCTTTGATGCTTCAAATGGTGAAGTAAATCTTTGTACATATGTCCCTAATTTATGATCTTATTTTTTAAAATTATTTTATATTAAATCATAACTTTCTACATTGATGCATTTATAGGGTTCAGGGTACTGCTTCGGTATACAATATGAAATGTTTACATTGAACTAAGTAACACATGCATCACAATTATACTCATTTCTTAATAGTTTTGAAATGTACCATTGCATCATGCACATTAAGTGAATTCCTCCAAAATATCCTCCCTCCTTCCATGTCCTCCCTCCCTTCTCCTCTCTCTCCTCTTCCTTTTTAATTTCTGGACTATATTTTTTGCCATTCGTATGAGTGTCTAGGTGGTTATATATTGATTTCATAGTAGTACTGAGTACATTGGATACTTTTTTTCCCCATTCTTGAGATACTTTACTAAGAAGACTATGTTCCAGCTCCATCCAGGTAAACATAAAAGATGTGAAGTCTACATCTTTTTTTATGGCTGCATAGTATTCCATGGTGTACACATACCACAGTTTGTTAATGTATTCATGGGTCTTTGGGCACTTGGGCTATTTCCATGTCTTGGCTATTATGAATTGGGCTGCAGTAAACATTCTGATGCAAATGTCTTTGTTGTAAAATAATTTTTGATCATCTGGGTATATACCTAGTAGAGGAATTACAGGATTGAATGGTAGGTCTACTTCTAGTTCCTTGAGTATTCTCCAAACCTATTTCCAAAAAGGTCGTATTAGCTTGCATCCATCAGCTGCGTAGAAGCGTTCCCTTTTCTCCACATCCACGCCAACATCTATAGTTTTGGGAATTTGTAATGTGGGCTAATCTTACTGGAGTTAAATGATACCTCAAAGTGGTTTTGATTTGCGTTTCTCTGACAGTTAAGGATGATGAACATTTTTTCATGTGTTTGTAGGCCATGTGCCTGTCTTCATCAGAGACATTTCTGTTCAAGTCTCTTGCCCACATAGAAATGGGGTTATTTATTCGTTTGAGTTCTGTGTAGATCAGGGGTCCTCAAACTTTTTAAACAGGGGGCCAGTTCACTGTCCTTCAGATCGTTGGAGGGCCAGACTGCAGGCCCTGGGACAAGTCAGCTGCTAAGCAGGACAGGCAGCAACAGCAAAAACCCGGTGGGCCAGATAAATGTCCTAGATGGGCTGGCTGCATGTGGCCCATGGGCCATAGTTTGAGGACGCCTGATGTAGATTCTAGTTATCAGACCTTTGTTAGAAGCATAACCTGCAAAAATCTTCTCCCATTCTAAAGGTTGTCTGTTTGCTTTACTTACTGTGCTCTTGGCTGTGCAAAAGCTTTTTAGTTTGATCAGGTCCCAGTAATGGATTTTTGATGTTGCTTCAGTTGCCCTGGGGGGGGGGGTCCTCCTCATAAAATATTCTCCCAGGCAGATTTCTTCCAAGTGTTTTCCCTGCACTCTCTTCTAATATTTTTATAGTTTCATGTCTTAAGTTTAAATCTTCTATCCAGTGAGAATCAATTTTTGTTAATGGTGAAAGGTGGGGATTCTGTTTCAGTCTTCTACAGGTTACCAGCCAGTTTACCCAGCACCATTTGTTAAATAGGGAATCTTTCCCCCACTGAATATTTTTGATAGGCTTGTCAAAGATCAAATGATGATAAGCAGCTGAGTTCATCTCTTGGTTCTCTATTCTGTTCCATAAATCTACCTTTCTGTTTTTGTGCCAGTACCATGCTGTTTTGTTCACTGTAGATTTATAGTATAGCCTGAAGTCTAGTAATGTGATACATCCTGATTTGTTCTTATTTTTGAATAATGTATTTGCTATTCAAGGTTTTTTCTGATTCCACATGAAATGAAGTACTATATTTTCAAGTTCTTTAAAGTATGACAGTGGTGCTTTAATAGGGGTTGCATTAAATCTGTAGATTGCTTTGGGTAGTATGGACATTTTAACAATGTTGATTCTACCCAGCCATGAGCATGATATGTTTTTCCATTTGTTAAGATCTTCAGCTATTTCTTTTCTCAGAGTTTCATAGTTCTCTTTATAGAGATCTTTCATGTCCTTTGTTAGGTAAATTCCCAGAAATTCTGTCTTCTTTGGCACTATTATAAAAGGAATAGAGTCCTTGATTGTTTTTTCAGCTTGACTATTGTTGACGTATATAAAAGCTACTGACTTATAAGTATTGATTTTGTATCCTGAGACGCTGCTGTATTCCTTGATCACTTCTAAAGAGTTTTGAAGTTGAGTCCCTGGGATTTTCCAGGTATAGGATCATGTCATCAGCGAAGAGTGGGAGTTTGATCTCCTCTGACCCTATTTGGATACTCTTGATGGCTTTCTCTTGCTTGATCAAGATAGCTAAGACTTTCATTACTATGTTAAATAGCAGTGGAGACAGTGGGCATCCTTGCCTCTTTCCTGATCTGAGTGGAAATGTTTTCAATTTTATACCATTCAATATGATATTGGCTGTGGGTTTGCTATAGATGGCCCCTATCAATTTAAGAAATGTCCCTTCTATGCCTGTTTTCTTAAGAATTCTGATCAGGAAAGGATGCTGGATATTATCAAAAGCTTTTTCTGCATCAATTGAGAGAATCATATGGTCTTTGTTTTTTATTTTATTGATGTGATGTATTATATTTATAGATTTGCATAGGTTGAACCCACCCCGTAACCCTGGAATAAAACCAATTAAATCGTGGTGTATAATTTTTTTGATGTGTTGTTGAATACTGTTTGCTAAGATCCTATTGAATATTTTTGCATAGATATTCAGTAGTGAATATAATTTTCATTAATTTTCTATCTTTGTTGGATACTTTCCTGGTTTGGGTATCAGAATGATATTTGCTTCATAGAATGTGTTGGGAAGTATTCCTTCTTTTTCTATGCTTTGGAAAATGTTGTATAATATAGGTACTAGTTCCTCTTGAAAGGTTTGATAGAATTCGGATGTGAAGCTATCTGGTCCTGGACTTTTCTTTTTAGGGAGATTTCATATTGTTGATGCTATTTTAGTGGTTAATATAGGTGTATTCAAGATTTCTAATTCTTTCTGGTTAACTCTAGGAAGGTGGTATGCTTCCAAGTATTGGTCCATTTCCTTCAGATTTTCATATTTCTGGGAATAGAGATTTTTGTAGTAATCATCGAGGATGTTTTGAATTTCTGAAGTGTCTGTTGTTATTTCTCCTTTATCATTTCTGATAGACAGTATTAGAGATTTTACTTTCTATTTCTGGCTAGGTTGGCCAAAGGTTTATTGATTTTGTTAATTTTTTCAAAAAACCAACCTTTTGTTTCATTGATCTTCTGAATGATCCTTTTGTTTTCAGTTTCATTTAATTCCGTCTTAATTCTGGTTATTTCTTTTCTTCTGCTTGATTTGGGGTTGGAATGTTCTTCCTTTTCCAGTTGCCTGGGGTGATCCATTAAGTTGTTGGCCTCCTCTCTTTGTTTTTTCTTGATGAAGGCTTCCAATGCTATAAATTTCCCTCTTAGGACTGCCTTTGCAGTATCCCACAGGTTTTGATAATTTGTGTCTTCATTATCATTTAGTTTCAAAAATTTGGTGATTTCCTTCTTAATCTCGTCTTTGACTCATCTATCAGTCAGCCTAAGATTATTTAGCTACCATGACTTTGTTTCAGTATGGAGATTCCCATTGCTGTTGAGTTCAACTTTTATTCCATGGTGGTCTGAGAAGATAAAAGGAATAATTTCTATACTTTTAAATTTGCTGAGGTTAGACTTGTGTCCTAGGATGCGATCTATTTTGGAGGATGACCTGTGGGCTGATGAGAAGAATGTATGTTCAGTTTTA